>BRYE01000013.1:10512500-10542500 GCA_030159115.1 Actinidia arguta var. hypoleuca | reverse complement strand
ACGACTCCTATAATTGCGGATTGCTTTTCAATTGGCAACTTCCTATTTATCTCTGATATTTTTGAGATATCCTTCCATACTTATCCTTCCGAGGATCTTGCCGTTATCCACTGACACGGCTCATTACTCCATCTATATAAAGACCGCTCCCCCATAACTAAAAGGTATGCTCAACACTGGCACCACAGACACTTTTACTACTGTGCTCTCCCATATTGCCTTAATTTATCTCCTAATCACTTTGGTCTGATTCGTACGCCAGAGGAATTTCGAGCGGCCTCACCCCGGCCGATCACATTTGTTCATTCTGCACAGGTCGCCCATCTTGTTGCCGAGGTCCAGTGCCGAAACAAAGGAGCAATCTTGACTTTTGGGTTGCGCACCCATATTTTTACCACAACAGAAACATAAAACATCTTCCTTGAAACACATCCAGTAAGACCTAACTTTATTGGATTGTCAAGAAAGATTGCAAAATAGAGGCTCTGTTGTTCTCCAGAAATTGGAAAGAATTGCAACAGAATTGTAATATTCGCTGTTTCTATGAAGTGTATGCATCCCCCATTAGCATTGAGTCATACATATATGTGTGTATTGATTGAAAGACGAAAAAGAAGATTCAAGAAGTTTGTGAAAGAATGAATTTTACACAGTGAAGAACAAGAAATTACATCAATTCTTCTGTAGAAAATATAGTAGAAGGGAACATAAAAGACTCGAATGGAAAGGCTTCATTTCCATCATTGCCCACGATTTCCCCATTTTCTATCATATTGCAATCATTTAAATCCGAAGCATTACTTTCATTCATCTTCTTTTTTTAAAAAATTAAAAAATGAATGAAGAATGGTTCTTCATTTGGAAGACAAATTTAATTAGTCTCTAGAGTTGTACTTTGAACAATTAGGATCTTGAAATTTTAATTTAGTGCCAATAATGTAGTCTCTCTATCAATCTCTGGCCCGTTAAGTATCTTAGAGGGAAAGGTAACACCCCGAAATCTCACATGGCCACTTCCTGCCAAAAAAAAAACTGAATGAAAATCATGTCTTGGGCCATGTCGCAATGGATAAGAAGGTGACTGTTGCATTCCAAACATCGCAGAAGTAGAAGTCAACTTAAGAGGAGCCTTTGATTCCCAAATCCTTTTCAAGAGAAACAAACTATCCTGTTACCCCGCCAACACCTCATAAAAAAATTCAACTTGAAAAAGTTCTGATCTTGACCTCCACCATAAAATACCATCACCTCCATCACCAATGCTTGGAACCATAGTTGTAAAAGGCGCACTCGAGGCGCCTTATGTTGGCTGAGGCAAGGCAACTTGAAAGAGGCGCACCAAAGGCACACGCCTCTTGGCGTGTGAGGCGCTCGCCTGGTTTAACTTTTTGTTTATTTATATTTTAATTGAAGTGTTGGTTGTATCAACATCCAAATTGAGTTGTATGGTCAGATGAATTCATTAAAACACTCTAAATACAAAAATGACTATATTTTTTGAACTCTAGAGGAAAAAATTGGATTGTTCAGATGATTGTTGATATTGAGAATGATTGTTAGGTCCTCCTTAGGATTAATTGATGGAAAGACCGGATTATTGATTGATTTAAATTGCCTTTAATTTTGTTGGGTATTTGTGTTTTGTTGAACTAGACTACTTGGTACTTTTCTAAACAAAAGGCATTGGTTGTTTTAACATTCGGTAGATGTTTTTTGGACTCTTGAAATGGTAGAAGCTTCTTAAACTTCTTTGGCTTAGTGTTTATAACTTATATTAGACTTCTCATTATTTGAATATGTTATTTTCGTTATCTTTTCTTGACACAGTGCCCCTCGGTGCACCCGTCACCTTTAATAACTATACTATGCTTGGAACAACATATAGACAGCCACAAAGCTCCATATAATAAACCATAATTTATGTTTTTCTAGAGAAAATATGTAAAAAAAAAATCTAGGAGCATTAGCAAACCCCAACCCCAATATACCCAAACTCTTAAAAAAAAAAAAAAAGTACTCATGTCGGACATTCGTCACTCAGACAAGGGTGTGGGATGCGTCTGACACTTTTCATGAGACCCTTGTTATCTAGTTACATGCAATGTTGTCATTACATATATATATTGTTGCATAACTACTATAAAATGCGTAAAGTGCTCTATGTTATGTAAAACACTATTTTATCCAACAAAATAGATTAAAATATAGGAAAATATAACCATTTTTTATCAAGTCTGCAGCTTCAATTTGAGGTTCGATGGACCTGACACAAGACAGATGTACGGAGTCCATGTAACATAGCCCACACACACCCTCTCTCTCACTGTTCATTTTCTTATTCAAAACTCTTCCTTGTCTTCAGATTTTAGTTAATTGTGGGCTTTTCTTTCACCCAAGGAAATAAGTAAGGAACAATTTCTGAATTGAATTGGATCACTAATAAATATATATCTTGCAAAGAAAGTGTACCACTCTCCGAACATGCATTCCAAAATTGTAAAACGTTAATGTTGTTTTGTCCTTTCAATACAAAGTGAAAATTTCAATTTGAATAAAGGAAACAAAAGGTAAGTTTCTAAATTAACATGATGAAGCAAAAGTTAACAAAGAAGATGAGAAATCTATGGTGGTCTAATTCTCTGAACTCCTAGAAATCTTCTGAGTGTTGTTCCTTTAGTCAAGGAGGTTAGCCCCAAACTCGCGATTGCCTACACTAGAGGCAACATCTAAATGAATTGAATGCCAACCAAAAGTCTCTACCTGGATCCAAGAGTTTCCTTTGTCACTAGTTATTTGTATCACCAAACCGAAAGTTTTAAATTACCCACCAAACACATTACATAAACTTACTTATCATGAAAATTCCCTAATGCCTCCATTGTCTCCACACCCTCAAGCTGTAAGCCAAAATACCTCATAGCTCACAGACCCTTCCCGGAGATGCAATCTCTAACTTGCAGTTCTTATAAACCTATTATACTCTTTACGTCGGCATGCTCAACTAAATTAATCCGCTTAAATCAAAAAAAAATGTAATAATAAATAGATGTTTTATTATCTACAGAAAAAATAAAACTAGTATAATCTATGCTTGGATCCTGTTCAGTAAAAAAAAGCAATATAGGAATTCACAACCATTTTCAACATGAAAACACTCTCAATAATAAAACTTATTCACAAGAAATGATTGAGAAACGAATTAAATGTAGTATCAAGAAAGCATGACACATACCAGGATTGGGGAAAAATCTTCTACGATCTTTTGGGCAAGCAACGAAAAGGGCTTTTTGTGGACTGTACATTGCTTGACATACCAAGAAAAACCACTCTCGCAATACACCAGTCCCTATAGCTTCTTCATTTTTGAACTACCTGTCAATTCGCATCTCATGAAGCACATCATATTCATCCTTTACTTCAGGAAGCATCAACATCACCCAATGCCTCCTAGATTCAAAATCTGTCACATCCTTGTGCTCAAGAAACTATTCATGATCATCATTCCGCTTAGCACATCTAAGAATAAGATAACATACAGAAACCTTTCTACAATTCAATTTTGTCCAGAGTTGTTCTTCAGCATCTTCATAAATTTTGGAGATAACGTTCAATTCCTTCAAAATAACAAGACACTGGGACCATCTTTGACATAGATGCTCACCTTCCTTGTCCTCTTTCACAACCATGAACTTCTCCATTTTCTAAAGGCATTTTTCCATTTTTTTCCAACAAATCAGTAAAAATAACACAAAGAAACTCTTTGTCGTCAGTCGAATCCTGCTCTGCGATTGCAGTTCGTACGAAGAACAAGAATGCTGAGAAATCACGGACATCACTTGGTGATGGCCCCAAACTTGTTGGCGAGTCCATACTCGACAACAGACCATTAGATAACCTAGCTGCAAACTCTCTAACAAATGGGAAAATCTCATGAACTGAAACCGACACTTCACTACTATCACCGATTATGAACCTCCAAATACTGCCGACAAATTCCACCATAGACCCTAAACTACTTCTACACAAGGAATACAAAGGATCATCATGGTCAGCTCTGCCTAGCAACTTACAAAACTCTAACATTATAGGTGCAAAAAATGAGTGTATACGTTTTGGAAACTTTGTACGCGATTTAACAAATTCCCTAATTGATTTATCTGCACACTGCTTGTTACCTTGACAGGGTGACATGGAGAGCATAAACAGAGCCGCCGGTGCGCTCGTCGATCGGAAGATTTGACGATGTCAGACAGCCGATTCGGTGTCGCTTGTCGCCATAATGGTCAAGAACTCGGTTAGCCCATTCCTTAGACTCCATTTACACTGCGTCGCGACTTCGTCCTTACACAGCCGGAAAATCAACGATGCCATCTCATCAACCACTTGGCAGGCTCGCGGATGGGAAGAACTCCGCATGCGACCGACCAATTGAAGCTCTGCATCGTTCTGGATCGAACATTCAGCGAGAGATTGCTCCGGCATAAGCTGTTTCCCCCGATATATCAACCTCTGTTCAGTCACCGGAATTTTGGAGAGCGACCGAACCAGTTCGTGAACCGATTCCACTGTATCCTCGTAATTCGCATGGAGAACGAGTGTGCCTCCGGAGATCGTTCTGACGAAGAATTGGAGTTTCTGACTCGAGGGAGACGAAGTCGCCGATCGCGTATCGGAACCCCTAGGTCCGACGTGAGATTGAGGGGGAGCGCTTCAACTTGAAACCGTAGCTGTAGAAATTATTCAACTATGTCCTCGTAAAATTGATGCTTAATTCTACGGATACTCCGTTAACTATCATTTTGTATCACTTTACGCGTTTCTTCATTTTTAAATAAATACATTAAATTGACTTCTTAATTATTTATATGTATCATTTACCCTTTATTTGTTACTAATTCATGTGAAATATGAATAGAAATAAATCACATGTTCACCATATGCTTCAATTAAAAGTTACATTTAATAACATATTTTGACAGTAAGATTGGATTATTAGTTATCAAAAATAGTCAAGCCTTTATAACCAAAATACCTTTCGTTTGCAGAAGAAAACATACCAAGGTACAGGTTATTAAGCCTGATAAATCAGCTGAATAGTAGATTGTTTAAGTTTTATTTGAAAAGTTAACGACTATTAAAAATATGTTTGCTCTAAATTTGCTTATAAAGCAAATCAATCTCGAATAAATTTTAATTTAGCAAATTATGAGCCGAATTTTAACATCATAAACTTATCAAAATGAGTAATAAATTATTTAAATTTAATTTTAAAATTTAATAAATTTTAAAAATATATTAAGTTTAATTTATTTATCGAGCAATCCCAAATGAATTTTTAACTAGCAGAGTTCTTGGTTGATTATTTTGGGCCATGATATTTGAGAATTTACTTGCCCTTTGCCCTGGCCCATTACCAGTCCAATTGAATCCCAAAGCGACTCCGTGAGCTATGTTTCGTGAGCGGCCCAAATATCTTGGGAAAAAATAGATAAGACTTTCATAAATAAAAAAATAAAATAAAGCTCGAAATCCCAATGGTCTCTATGTTTAGGTGTTGATACAGTCCCTCCCTACTCCCTCCAGGCTCACTGCCTTCTCTCTCCTCTCCAGTCCATTTGTGGCCTTCATTCACCATCATCTCACCGCCACCAGTCTTCTCTTGCTTCTCGTTCTTCATCGTCATCTACTTTATATGTAGATCGGAAATAGAGTTTAGAAATTTTATATTATAGGGGTTCGAGTTTTAATTTAGCTGATGTAGGTTTGAAATATTGGGTTTTGGATTTTGTTTAGGCTTTGGAACTTCTTAATGTGCATTTTGATATTTTGGGTTTTGGATTTTGTTTTAATGTTTATCTGTCCTCCACAGCTCTTTGGATTTTTTTGATGTTTGTTTCCTTTGGTTCATCAATTGAAGAAATCTATTCTGAAAAAGATGAAATCTGCACCAGATATGGGTTTTCTTCGGTTCAAGATTTATGATTTTGTTTTCTTCAAGTTCAAAAACCTTATTGAACTCTGATGAACGTCAATTGAACACCTTTGATGTTGGCTTTCTTGAACCGATTTTGAAACTGGGTTGAAAATCTCCCATTCTTCAATCTATCCACACCTATTTGGTTTTCCACAATGACATTTTGAGGTGGTTGGTGTTGGATAAATTGATTCAGTACGGCAGAATTTTAAAGAATAATATCATTCAAAGACATAAACTAAAATTACAAGTTTTAATTGGTTAAATAAAATATTCAACCGATTGAACATTTACAGAAATTGAAAATTGTAAAAACTAAATAGATAGAAATACAAACATAGCTGAAACCTACAATCACAATTCTCTTAAAAATTCCTTCCAGGTTAAAATGATTTCAGGATAAAACGACTGAAACTATTTATGTAGAAATATCTCATTACACATTACACAGTATTGACGAACTGTTTTGCATATGTCTCTCTTTCACTCAATAACTCAAAAATAGAATATTTTTTTCTATTTTCATTGGTGTGTCTTTCCCTTTAACAAATCAGCTTTTTATAGGTAAAAGACATGATTTTTCAAAATTGAAACTTCCAGCCATAAACACCCATCATCATGAGGGGGGTTTGATGGCTTTTAAAACTGAAGCCATTAGAGCTTAAAAACATGCTGCCATTAGGACTGAAATGGTTGCTATTATGTGAAGCTAATAACATCCCTTTGGCATTTTATTCACACTTAAATTTCTAACAGTTGGAATGTAGAATTGTGAGGAAATGAATATTTAAATAAGAATAGAGAGTATTGTTTGAGCTAATGTTATAAAAATAAGACGTAAAATTAATGAAACTCCTTATTTTAGTAAAATTTGGAAAAGAAATATGAGGAATTGTATCGCGTACACTGATGGCCCAATGCATTTTTAGTGAAATTAGCAAAATATAAGTGTTTTTATTGGGGGTAGTGGGTGGGGAGGAAGGGTGTTTAAATATATAGTAGTGTGTATTATAAAAATATTATGAAAAATTGTGATATTTGTTTGAAAAGTGTGATGTATGTTATGATTTGGTGTATACGTATACTAAAAATAGTCTGACTGTGTATATGGTGATTTATTACATTGTGATATTTTTGTTATGACTTTTTGTAGTGTAGAAAAAGGGTTTGATGGTTTGTAGTTTTTTTTTTTGTTTTGACCTAATTTTGTATAATATGCATCACAAAAGTGGTGAGTACGTTGGATTCTCTCGCGAAAGTATCAGTAATGGGTGATGTTGAACTTTTTTTCTTAAAAGTTAACATCAAGAAAGCATTTTTTTTTCCTACAAAATTGCAATGCTTACAATTTTATTTTTACGATTTTGATTTTTCAACTGTTGTAACAAAAGACGTAATGTTGGATATAATTGTTTCATTTTAAAAGTTGGAGGCAGCTAGCATTTCTTGAATGAAATTAAACTGCTTTTTCAATCAATTGAGAAGGAGACGAGAAACAGTGAGGCCTTCAGACTCAATAAAACTATGCCCCTACTTTTGTTTGATTCTTCCATATATAGAGCTTGAAGTTGAAATCAAATCAAATCAAATATAATCTCAATACAAAAGAAACAAAACAACGTTGAATCAAACAAAGATATTCTTCTTATTTGAAGGGTAAAGAAGTCCTAGGCATCTCTTTGCAGACATATAAAACCGTTGATATGACACATTTCACAAATTAACCTCCACACAAGTCACTGCCCAATTATGTAGTAGTGGATGAACAATGTTTCGCTGGTTTTGTCAAGGAATACTATTCTCCTATGTTTAAATGTAAAGTTGCATATGGGTATATCATGAAATCATAACAGTAATTCGAATGGTTCATTTTGTAAAACATATATAGAAAATCATCCAAACAAAACCTCATGCCAATCGAATATTAATAATCACAAGAACAAATCACATTTATTTTAACAAAATGGCTGATCGATTATGAAATATATATTTACTATCCTAATAAAATTTTCCAATCATGTGATACCTGATCAATATAATATTTTGCATGAATAATTATCTCAACAAATCCTACAAAATGAGCAATTTAAATTATCAACATTAGTATCCACAACTAGCTAATTTTATCATAAAGTTCAAATCCTAAACTTCCAAGAAGCATATTTTGATCCTTCGTTAATCACTGCTTTTATCTTTTGTATTAGATTTTAATTATGGCTTGCAAAAAAAAAAAAAAAGACATGCTAAACTTCATAAAAATGTAAAAAAAATAATGATAATTGAAAGAAAAAAAAAAAGAGAGGTGAAAACATGTTAAAAATTTTATAAATTAAGAAGGAAACAATTTGCATTTCCAACTTTGGTTTATAAGCCCACAACAAACCCTACTTTGATGATCTGCTCCATTTAGCAATGTGTAAAGTATCTATGCGAAAAAGAAATTAACTTATGAACGAAAAAGAAATTAACTTATGAAATAATTATAGCAACATGATTTATATATGTGGAGTAGTGGAGATGAGAGAAAATTGAGTGCAAACGTTGGTGGTGTCTGACAAGTGATTTTTGATGGCTGGATGTTGTTCGATCGAGCCTGCAAGACAGCAATGACCGTCGGAACTATTCCGGGGATGGCTCTCTGAAAGTCAAGGTAGTGACCAGAAAAGAAGATAGAGAGAAAGAGAGGAGTTCTTGATTTTGATTTTAAAGAGAGAAAGTGATGGAGAGAGTCAGAATCACTTACTTATAAGAGATGGTCTATCACCTTTTATAGTGCAGCTCGGCACGTGTGAGGACGAGCCGACTGGGATATTAGCGAATAGACAAATGACACAATCATGTCCTTAGGATGTAGTTGATAGCTAGCCCTTCGCATCATCGATATTCGAGCCCAAGCGTGCAGGTGACAAAAAAAAATTATCGTGTACGTTATCTTCTGACCCTGAAACTCGACTTTGGTAAATTTTGAAAAGATGAACTTGTCGATTGAGTTGTCGCGTGAAGATACTGACTGAATTTACTATGAAGAGACCGTTCGACTATGACGGCGTGGGCCCAAACTCTACCAAGAGTAAAACATAATATTTTATCATTTCACGTTATCATATCTGATTTTTGTTATATTAGAATAACTATGTTTGCGGTCTACTTTCTAAAAACAATTAGATAATGTGATTACGACCCTATCGAATCAAGCATATCAAATGGGATTGGTATCAAAACTTTTGACTATAAATTAGTATATTTGGTGCATTATTGTCATCTCAAAGTATTTTTTGGGATTTGTTTTAAAATTATTTTCGTGTGGTTTATCCAATTACACTACACATACATCCAAAGTCACACTAGGCTTTCATTACTTTTGGGTCACTATCAGTAGGACGTAGACCCAACATCAGAAATGGGAGCCCTACCAGTACCGAGGATGAATGGCCGTTGGGGGTAATAAATAAAGCAGGCAAGGCTATGTTCTCATGTGCAATGCAATAGCCGATTTTTTATAACACATCTCGATTAAAACTTACCTTTTAAATCCCAATTTCAAGGGAATAGGAAGAATTAATAGTGCTCTAAGTGAGAATGAATTAGGAATATCATCCCGTTTATGAAAATTCTAGTGCATTGTAAAACGATGTAGTTGTATGATGTTCTTGAGACAACAGATAACGGCGAAAACAAACGGCATCGCCTGTTGCGATTAAAATAAAAAGCAATTTCTGAGTTCTAATTGAACACTTCTACGGGTCTACCGTACCGATGCTCCTTCCTCCGACCTCGTTGCCATTTCTCTATCATCTTCTTCCTCTCTATCCAAGCAATTCTGCTGGATTTCAAGTTCAGAGACGACTCCTCCAAATTCAACGTAAACACCCTCGCGCACTGTCACCTCGTCCCAATCACCGGCGACACCATGAAGGACAACTACCACCAAATGGACACCAGATATTTCTCAGTTAGTAGAATCAATTGAAGAATTCGCAGAATCCAAGACCAATTTATCGACCCCCAACTGTTTTCAAAAGCAATTAACGGTGATCATTGCGGCATCGTTGATTTGGGTTCCTTTTATTGCCAAAAAAGTGATGGCTGGATTTCGATCTGGGACAGAGGGTGAGGAGCTCGCGTCGGAGGGAGCAGGAGCGGTGGTGGCCGCCGAAGCCATCGAATGGAGGGCCGCTAGAAGTTTTACAGCCCCATGCTCACTTTAGCAATCCCAAGTCCGAACAAAACTATTTACAATTAAATCAAAATAATTTTAGCTAAATTTAAAAAAATAAATTTTAATCGATAAACTCCATGATAATTAATATTTAAAAGTGACTAATTCATTATTAAAAGTCATATTAGTTCATAATGATAACTATAAACATTCATAACCAAACCAAAATAATTCATAATCAAACCAATAAAAATTATTAAATCAAACTTTAATTGGTAGACTCCACGGCAATTATGTTTTGAAGTTACTAAATTATTTGTATTATTATATTCATAAGAATTTATAAAAAAAATCATAAAGATTCATAAAATTACCAAACATACCAATATAATTCATAACAAAATATCTCATAACAATGACCAAAAAAATCTTACAAAAAATAATATGATCATAAATCAAACAAATACGAACTAAAATAAATTTAATCGGTTATTCACGTTATCATTATTAATTATTAATTTATTTAAAAATTGAAATTAAAAATATCTCATTTAATGAATATTAAATGAAGTGTGTATCATACACCCAAAACAAGGGGTGTGTATTGTAGTTTTTTTCTATATATAATTTGAGATAACTAAATTAACTACTTTGGTGGTATTTTTGTTTTTAGGGATTTTTTTCACACTTTGACCAATAATTATATTTTTCGATCTCTCTTAACGTAAATTTTGAAAATATATTTTTTATTTTATTTTTATAAACAAACACTAAAATTGAAACACCCATACAACAATACTTGACCCGTAAGATAATAGGATATAATAAAGCCTAAAGAATTTAGTCGAGTGGGAGTAAAGAGCAACTTAAAAGTTTAATTCTTCTAAGATAACAAGTCGAATCCCACGAAGACCAAACATTCGAAATCTTGGGGTCATTGGAGTTTTACCTTATCGTTAATTTCACAGTCCCAAAATTAGTCAAGGTGGGCATAAATTGGGCCGAACACGTGATTATCCCCAAAAAATAAATCCTAAGATGCCTAATCTATTTAGGGGTTTCATTTTCCAAGCTACGTTTGATTGTTTGAGGTGATGAATTGATTAAATGGATTTGATTTTGGTCGGACATAGTCGGTTATAAAAACATTTAATATTGATTGCATTAAATTAAAAATAAATAAATGTGGGGTTATCAAATTGACGTACTTTGTCTTTAATTACTTTCTAAAAGAAATTGTGAGAGGACTCAAGGATCATTGGATACCATTGAATTAAAAAGCCCAATTAAAAAATTGCCAAAAAAAATATTGGTCGGGCTGTACTATAAAACCACCATCCCCAGGCCTACCTGAATTAATTACTCTTTTAAAAACCATTTCTTTTAATATATTTAAAAAAAACTCTTCTAAATTTTGTATTTTCTCTCTTTTTAATTATAATAAAAATTAAGGAAGGGACTCAAAAAGACTTATGACCCGTGGTGGGCAAGGGTGGAAGGGATTATCAACCGTAGTGTTTGGGTTATTGCTCCAAAATGCAGCATTCTTTTTATTTATCTCCTCCTATCGAGAGAGAATTTAAGAAGATTCGCATGAAGCCGGAGAAGATGTCTCATCAATCAACAGAACCCCACTTATCATTTTAGCCAATCAAGAAATCTAATGGACAAATTGAGCATCACATACGTATATGTATGTATAGTAAATTTGGTTGTCATAAAACAATTCTATGCGCATGTATGTACGCAGTTTTTGGGCTCCCGATTTTATACGAAACTCCTCTTGGAAACTCATCGATCTATGTTTTTTGATGAGCAAAATATAATACATTTATAAATTGGGATTTAGATAATTATCTGACTTGATCCCTTTACAAGAAAAATAACGCTTTTCTTTTCTTTCTTTTTTCTAAAAAAAAACTATTTGTTTTAGAAAACATGTTTGCAGAAAAACAATTCTTTTGGGGGAAAAATAACTATATTTAAAAAAAATGTTTAATTTTCTGGAATTTTTTTCCAAATAAACTTTTTTTTTTAAATAACTTCATAAAAAAATGTTTTATTTTACGGAAACTTTGCGGGAAAAAAATATAACTTTTTTTTTTAAAAAAATTATATTTTCTGAAAACAGTTTCAGATTTTTTGTGGAAAAAAATATCAAGAAAAAATTAAATTTTTATTTTTTGAAAACAATTTTCAAGAAAATATATATTTAAAAATTGTATTTTTTTTTAAATGTTTTTTTCACAAAACTATTTTTTTAATGATTGCAGGGTGATATTGTGAAGTTTTTAATTCACCTTCATGAATATTAATGGGATAAACTTTCAAAAAACACTTACCATAAAAACAAGCAATAATTTTTCCTTTTTTTGACGTCCATGCACACACGTCACGCAAGTACAACATTCTCCGACGTGTATTGGGTGAATCTCATTATTGGTTCCTGTGGTTTTCCTAAGGATCCACTTTAGTCCTTATAGTTTCAATTTGAACGATTACGATCTTACAATTTTAATTTAATTTCAATATATTTCTTCTATCAATATTAATTAAGTATTTATATGAAAATGGAGCATTTAAAACTCAAATATTTTATCCTCATTTGACCTTGTAGTTTGATTAAAGTTTCACTATAATCTCTACTAATGTCCGTGTGAATTTCATGTGCTTTATTTTCATTCAAATGCTTAATGGACATGGATTGAAGGGCTATATTGGAATTATATGGTCTTATTCGTTCAAATTAAAATTGTAGGGACCACAGTAAAACTTTAGTCAAACTACAGAGACCAGTGGTGTATTTGATTGCATATCTCTTATTGGGTGGACAAAACACTAATCTATGTTTGAAATATATCTAAGGAAAATAAAACAAAATGTGAAGAGGTTCTAGCTAGGGAAAGTTGTTTATTTTTGTAAATAAAATAAAAGACAATTTAAAGAAGGAATTCCCATGTTTATTAGGTTTAGGGGAAAGAGGAAATAAAATCATAAAATAATTTAAATTAATAATGAAAAAAGAAAGATGGAAGAAAAAAGCAAAACAAAATTTCAAGTCTATTGTTTCTAAAATCTAAAACCTAAAATCCTAACAAGGGACGAGGAATGTTTTCGATTTGTTTCCATTTATTTCTATGAGTTCCAAATAAAGTCTAAATTTTTCTACTACATATAATATTAAAAAAATACTAGATTTATCACTTTCCGATTTCCTCTGCATAGAATGCAAAGTTGTGATAATAAAAAATTGATAACAATATACATAATCGAATTATATTTATTTTATAATTTATTATTAACAAAAAATATTAATTATTTTTTTTAAAAATGTGATTCAACCATAAAACTTTCCACGTTTATTACACTTTTGGTGGACTCGCCCCCCCGTACTCGTAGTGGAGAGACAGGACGGGGTGAATCGTAGACATATCACGTCCAGAAGGGGCCACCACGTGAATTATTTGACCATTCTCTCTCTCGAGCGAGACGAAATAATTGAATTCAAATACATTTGCAACAATAAACACAAACAAAAATTCTAGGTTCAACCTATATATAAATTTTGCATGTTGGGCCCACGTCTTCAATGAATTTGAGTTACTCATTATTTTTTTTTATAATTTTTTGGTGCGTGTAATATTGCTCATATTAAATTTCCCTTGGCCTCAACATTATCAGATCCACCCTTGTTACCTAAGGAGAATTATAATTTATAACGATGGTCGAATTATCCTCAAAGCACTATAAAATTCAGTGTTTTTAAAATTAGTTTGCTTTAAGTTCATTTTGCTATCTAAACTGTTAATATTATAGAGCTCGTGATTGAACATTTGTAATTATATAATACAAACACGTTTGTTTTAAAACAATTGAATGGATCTAAACTCAATCGACTTGATTTTTTGCATAGAGCATATAATTAAAGGATTCTATAACTTAAACGGTTCGAATCATAAAGATAGGCGAATGATAATTTTATAAAAATGCTACTACGTTTTTGTAGTGCTTTGGGCGTCAAACTCGAGTGGCAAATGAGCAAATTTATTTTCTTAAGGGAGATCTTGTGGTGGAGTACTACAATTATGTCCACTCATTTCATAAGGTGTATTAAAATTATTTTGCTTATAATTGTTGAAAATACTAGGGTGAGTTATATTTAAAGCAGTATTTACTAATCACATAATGCAATGTCCAAGCAATATTTTTTATTTTAAATGAGATTTACTCTATTATTTCAAGATTTATTACTCTAGGGATATGTTTGGATGCCATAAGTCAAGAACTAGGAACCATAATTATATTCCCAGTAATCTTATTATTAATAATGTGATATCAGGATAATCATATTCAGGTGTTTGGTGCAGCTAGGAATCTTATTAAGAAAAAAAATTATATTTTTCATTCAAGTGTTTGGTTTAACTATTTGAAACATAAGAATGGAATTAGTTTTTACTCACTCTTTTGAAAAAATCATTTCGGTCCTATTTGAAATAAATTGAATATATATTAGTCATTTTTTATTTTTTTAATTAATATCTTTTATTTTTTTGGTCAGACTTAATTAAAAGAATCAAACAAGTAAAAAAAATATATTTTTATAACAAAAAACTATTAAAATAACAATATTCTAAATGGATTGTAAGATTAATCATTTAAAAAATATATTTAGATTACTTTATTTTATATTTTTGCTTTTTTGATTTCTCTAACCAAAACAAATCAAAAAAGTAAAAAACATTACTGAAGAAAAAAACATTCAAAATATCATTAAATAAAAAAATAAAAGAAATTTTGTAATGAAAATTATAATAGAAAAATAATTTATTTAAAATTTATAATGTAATTGTAATATAATAATATGATGTTATATTTATAGAGGTATATTTAGTCAGGAGCATAGTTAAAAAATAATTTGACACATTATTATTTTTAATTCTTGGAGGAGGCAACAATCTAAGATTATTGGAGATGAGTGGAGGATGAGAATTTTATTTTTACTAAAATGAGAGATAGTGAATCACATTTTTATTTCTGTCACATCCAAACAGTGAAATTATGAAGATCAAAAATAGTATTTCTATTCTCTTTCAAGATTTTTGCCATCCAAACATAGCCTAATATAAAAAATAACATGTTCATCATTTATTTTGCCCATATTAATTTACCAACTGATGTGGCATTGCCTATGATCATTATATCTAATTGATTCATTATAATACTCATTATATTAGTAGTTGTTCGATATGTCACATCATATGATAAATACATATAGTCAAATTAGATGGTTAACATGACATTACTCCTAACATGTTGTACTAGTTATTTTATGTGTTAAAGCTTTCACATAGGCAAAAGTGAGATTAATTTTTATTGGACATCTCACTGGTTATTTAATAATTGGGACCCATGTGATCTTTTTTTATACAAAGTAACAATGGTTTGAAATATGAGATTTAAATAAGGAGGGCCTATTTATTTTTTATAAACTTGCTAGATATTTAACTATGAATCTAATATTTACAACGAATGTAATCCATTTGACATACCTTAACTACATGATTGAAGAGAAAAAAAGGATTAATTAACTAATTTATCTTATCACACTCATTAATCCACCGTAGAGCTAATTTGTCTTAGCTCTAATATTCACATAATTACACACTATTTTGCACTTCTATCCTTCACCCTCTCTCTCCTCAAGTATAAGTCGTTCCTCCAATATAAATCTCCTTTTACGTCCCATCAACTCTCTCTCTCTCTCTCTCTCTCTCCCAAAAACACTCTCCATCTCACAAAAAAAGGGGCAAGAGCAACGCTCCAAGAACACACCCCAAATCGAAAGCAACACAAAAATCAAATCACTTCCTAAAACGAGCAGAATTAACCGCACAGAGAAAGAGAGAGACACACAATTGAAGCATCAGATTGTACTTAGCACGGTCGTTCGAAGTTCATGATCACAAGAGACAAGATCGATTACAAAACCCTCTAATTTATGGATCCAGCGTCAGGATCCCGATCCAACGACCCGAACCCGGACGAAGGCCCATCCGCCGCCGCGGGGGCGGCGTTGCCGAGCCGGTACGAGGCGCAGAAGCGGCGGGACTGGAACACGTTCCTGCAGTACCTGAGGAACCACAAGCCGCCGCTGACGCTGGAGCGATGCAGCGGTGCGCACGTGATCGAGTTCCTTAGGTACTTGGACCAGTTCGGCAAGACCAAGGTGCACATGCCGGGCTGCCCGCACTTCGGCTGCCCGAGCCCGCCGGGGCCTTGCGCCTGCCCGCTCAAGCAGGCCTGGGGAAGCCTCGACGCGCTCATTGGTCGCCTCCGCGCCGCCTATGAGGAGAGCGGAGGGCAGCCGGAGGCGAACCCGTTCGGAGCGAGGGCGGTGAGGATTTATTTGAGAGAGGTTAAGGATGGCCAGGCCAAGGCTAGAGGGATTCCTTATGAGAAGAAGAAGCGGAAACGGCCAACTACGGTGGCGGGGGTTGAAAGTAGTGGCGGTGGTGGTGGTGGTTCTGCTGTTCCTACTACAAGTAAAACAGTATAGTTTTAACTAATTTATTACTTATTTCCTTTTTTTATCTAAATTAATCTAATTTAATTGTGATTATCTGGGTATTAAAGTTAGTTTTTCATTTTTTAACCAGTACTGTTACCGTTCCAAAATTTAAATATAAAAAAATTTAAATATCAACTATTGATTTTGAATTTTATAAATTTTTTTTTATTCAAATTCTGTCTTGTAGGATTTGAACTAGCTCTCTCCTTCTGTCCCATGCCCAGTATGAATGAACAGATGAAAAAAATGGTTTTGAAGACTTTTCTTTCATTTGTTTGATCCATTGTTCTTGGCCTTAATTGTGCAATCAACTCACCAGACAACGTGACCCCACGGCAACTTATGCACCACTCTCTTCGTCTTCAACTGGGAATGTTGACTACGTTTCAAGAAATCAGCAAATCCTGGATCAGTTACAGTTTTCTTCATTTTATAAATATAGCACTGGGTAAGGGTAAGATAAATCAAGCTTTTAATGGGTCTTAAGAAATCTATGTTTTAATTAATCATGATTAAAATTTATTAGATGTTGGTAACCATGTGATTGAATCGCATTTCATTTAAAATAATGGACAAAAAGTATAATTTTGAGCATAAATTATAAAACAAATAGGTTTGAACATTGGACCATGGCTAGATATCCCGATCCATGTGAATTTTGTTTTATGCTTAATCTACAAGATAAGCTCTATAAAATGAACAATTATTGGATTGGACTTGGTAATATTGTGTGTCGAGCACATGTGCGGATGCACCCTGAGACTCAAATTCTATTTTGTTTGTTCACTTTCTCGTTTTCACATGTTTCAAAATATTTATATGTGGGGTGGTGGAAATTGGATGCAAATAAGGGGAGGGGAGTTGATGAAGTCTGTTGCCAGTGGATTACTGGAGCTGAGCCTGCAAGATAGAAACGATTATAAAGTTTTCCAAAACTGCTTGGGAGGAGAGTACTCTCCGACGTCTAATCAATGACCGGAGATGAAGAAAGCAAGATAAGACTTTCTTGCTCTGAAAAGAAAGAGAGACCTTAAGAGGGGAGAGAAAGTCATGGGCTTTCTATAAGATTGCTTGGCGCGTAGTTGGCAGTGCCTACTGGTGTTATGTATGTAGGTGTCTGACTCCATTATGCTCCTAAACGTGATTGGCGACTTATTCTGTCACGTCCTAAAAAAAGTGACCCATGCATGCGGGTGTCAGAGGAATATATGTCATGACATGCGACATCGTCTTGAGTAAGCTCGGTCATGGTAATGGAGTTCCGACCTTGTCATTCGAAGTACGCAACCATGAGTTCCCAAAGTAAACATGGATCTAGTTCGCTTAGGTGAGTGATCGATCTCGAGGAACATAGGTTAAGCTCGGTGAAAAGCCAATCGCTTCGGTGGAGGTGCATATCGGTGTTGAATCTGGGCTAATATTTTATGCCTTCATATTTTTCACTTAACAAATTGTTGAAGAATAATTTTAAAATTAAATTTTTAATAAGTTTTAGGTTTCGTTTGGATACGTGAATTTCAAATCCTCTATTAGGATACATTTCTTTTTTTGAAAATATTTCAATTAACATTTATTTTGAAAAGAGGGAGGGAGGGAGAGAGAGAGAGAAGAGACGATGGATAAAAGAGAAGACGAGGGTGAAGTGTTAGAGGTAAAATTGAAATTAGTGAAAAAGTAGAGAGATTTGTCAAATATATAACACATATTTTGGAGTTATTTAAAATCTCTTTAGGCTCCATTTGGATATGTGAATTTTAAATAAAAAGATTTCACATTTTTATTAAATTAAAATAACTTACTTTTAGATTTCGTAATAAGCATATAAAATTTGAGATTGAATTTGAGAGTTTTATTATGATTGATTTAAAATGATTAATTAATAAAAAATATTTAAAATCCTTAATACAAATATTTATAATTTTATAAAATATACATCTCTTTTGCCTCTAATTTACTTTTCATTCTAATTTTACCATTCACTTATAGCTAAATATCTTCTATTTTTATTTAATTAAACACTAAATTCATTGATTTGAAATTCACATATTTGAAATCCCAAAGGATTTGTCATATAACATATATTTTGACGTTATTTTAATTTTTTTCATTTTGCTCCTCAAATTCAAATTATGTTTTGCCTTAATTTGAAATCATTTGATATATTCGTCATCAAAATATACTCGACGAATTTATGGCAATAATTTGAAATTCTTAAATTTCAAATAAATTTTAAATTCGCGTATTGCTCTTGAAATTCAAGGGATGATTTTTCTTAATTTATTCTTCAATCTATTCGCTATTCAAATATACTCAATAAATTTAAAGTAATAATTTAAAATTTAGAAATTTCAAATCTAAGGATACACACGGAGCCTTAGTGTGATGTGGACCCCTTGCATTAATATGATCTTTTTAGAGTCCGTGCATGTGAACAGGATCTACATGCATGTTTTCTGGGGGTATTTTTTCTAGATTAATTTTTGATATTTCTGGATTAAATACTTACTTTACTCAAATAGTTTTATTGTAGATAATAATATTTAGATAAATTCATCACAATAAAAATAAAAATAAAAGTGCAATTAGAGAAAAATATTACAATTGAAGAACAAAAGAATGAAAAAATCACTAACATTTATAAAATAAGACACAAATGTCTTTTAATCTTTTAAATTATTTTTTATTATCTACGGTTGAAATCCATTTGAATTAATTCAATGTCTAAGATTTCATCTAAGATTATTTTTTTTAAAAAAAAAAAAATCAATTTATTCTTCTTAAATGTGTGAGCCCCACATATGTTGTGATTCAATGACAAAAAAAACTATAAAATTGGACATATTTTTTATCTATTTAATTATTTTTTTAATGGGACCCATAAAAAAACTAAATTAAAACACCCATTTTTTTTTTCTTCATTTCTCCTAAACTAGCAACACTTTTTCAAAATTATTATACTTTATAATTTATTTTTCGTTATATACATGTAATGTATCTCTTATCAAACGTTTATATCTTATCTATTTTTTAGATTATAAAATTTTAACGAATATATTTAAAATATAATTTTTTTAACATAGTACACGTGGACACAGACAAATACTAATATATAAATAACTATTCTTATCCCTTATACTTGTTGAAAGTTTGCATGTGTATTTTGAAAGGTGATGGCTAGCAACAGATCTGATCTCTTTCTCTGTGGACCTGGCCTGTTTTTTTTTGAGATCACATCCTCTGAAGTATTTGTTTGGTGAAATATTTTTAAATTGTATAAAATATCATCATTTTATATATTATGTACACTTTAAAAATAATTTACCAAATAAATACTTCATACGATCCCATTGTTTTTTTGGTATTAAATCATCCATTATAATTGTACACTTGTACCAAATCCAATCATTATCAATTGTATTGTGTTTTTGTCACTCCCTTGGCATTTAGAATGTACTACCATCTTCTTTATTACCGTTTACATACAAATACATTAAGAACAAGAGCTGGCTTTTAAAAAAAAAAGAAATTAAAAATTTAGTTGTTTTGATTCTTTAGTTTTTTTTTTATTTAGTGATTTTTTTATCATTTAATTAAAATCTTATACTTTTTTCGGTTTATCTTGATGAATGAGTAATTTAATTTTTTTGTTCAAATTTTAAAACAAATCTCTAAAGACAAAAAAAATAACTAATTTATCAAATAAAAATGTATTTATTTTTTAGTTTTTAGTGAAATTTTTTAAATTAAATAAAAATTTTTACATTTTCAAATTCTTATTGTCAGAACTGAAAAAATAGAAAAATTTGATCAATCAATAAAAAAAAGTTAACAAAAAATAAAAAGGCAAAGTCAAAGCAATTAAAAATATGTAAAAAAAAAAAAAAAAAAGACTAAGCCCAAACTAGTCCTAAGTACATACAAAATGGCAATCGAACTTGTGGTTAAACTTGTTCTTTTGTCATAACTAACTTCAATATTAATTTTTAGTTATTGAATCTTTTTCTCAAATTGTTTTTGCTTTTACCTAAATTAGTGAGTTAGTGTATTAGATTACTAGTTAGTAGTACTTGATATTTTTCTATATAAGTTCTAACCTCAAACATTCTCTCTTAAAATCACTATCACCTTATAACTTAACTCAACTTATTTTGAAAAAGCTATTTATGGTCATCATGTGACTTTTGTTGATAAGTTACTAGCTTTCCTAAATACATTGGGCCAACTTTGAGACATGATTTAGCTTTGTTAAATTTGGGTATACGCGTAGAAGTAAGTGTTTTTTTTGTTTTTGAAAAATCAAGCCAATAAATGACTTACTGGCCAGTAGATATGTTTTAATTTTTTAAATTTGCGGATTAGCTCCTATCAAGAGGAATCAAAATAATATAAGATTTTAATTAAACAGTAATTTTTTTATTAAAAATAAAAATAAAAACTTAAAAATCAAAACAATTAAAAGAAATTCTGAAAAAAATTATAATTCCAAGCGTGGCCATAAGTTACATGAAAGCTTTGATGAAATTGAATGCATATTTGAGAAACAAAAATGATAAATATACACTTACTTTTTATACATATTCAGATACAGTCTCTCATAAATATAATAGAACTCGTCCTAATTAGAATTTTTTAAAAATCATAATTCGAGAGTTAGTCTCGCTATGTTTATGAGAGGATCTATATGGGTGCGTCTATCATTGTTCTTTGAGAAATGAATGGGCCCATTACTTATTTTGACGAACTGTAGTTAGGGTCGCCGACATCATAAATGGAGCATATATATAATGGAAGATTCTCTCTCTCTCTCTCTCAATCTTCCACGTATTTGATAAGTTACCTTTTTCAGGTTTGCTGTGAGCCTCAGGACGGGATGCGGTTGAGAAGAGTCTAAGTTACCCACGTAGTACGGTGTCAGAATATTTGTTTAATAAGATAAAATTCATTAAATTATATATAATTATAGAATAATAGTATAATTTTTTTTAGTGAGATTAAATTTATATTAATAGTGTATTTTTTTTTTAATATGGTGGTAGTGTAATTTTTTTTGAATGATAGTGTATTTTTTTCTCAACAGGATCACTTGACAACCCCTACCGGTCTTGCCTTTGCCCCTGCACCCACCCAAGGTTTGTGACCTACACACATACTTAGCTAAAATGTGTACGTGCCGCTATATTTCCTTCCCGAGCTAACAGTTACTGAGAAGTTGAGATAAACGCCAATTCAGCGGTGGAGTCCTGCAAAAAACATTCACAACCATGGAAGAATCGGTCTCCATAAGCAAATAGAAGTCAACCAAAGATGAAAGACCCTCCCCTCATGGCCAAAAGCTCAATAAGTAGTTTGATCTTTTTAGTTGTTTTACTCTTCACTTCTAATGGTGTGATGGATCTAACTCCATACAAGTTAGCTCAAGTTTTAATTTAACCTTGTGTTTATTTGCCACGGATCAAATAAGGAATGGAAATAGGTGGCATGACCTATAAGAAATATATATTATAGGGTTATTTATTGAACGAAAGATAAATAAATGGTGAAATACACTGATCACTCCTGAGATTTTATGTTAATACACAAAGTACCCCTGACATTTGAGAAATTACACTAACTTCTCCTGAGGTTTGCATTTAATAAAGATATCCCCTGACGTTTGAGAAATTACACTGACTACTCCTGAGATTTTGGATTAATACACAAAGCACCCATAGGGTGGTTAGTGTATATTAGGGATGCTTTGTGTATTAATCCAAAACCTCAGGAGTAGTCAGTGTATTTTAGAGAAAACATGTTACAAGTTTCAAACCTCAAGGGTGGTTATCGTAATTTTTAAAATATCAGGGATACTTTATGTATTAAAGGCAAACCTCAGGAGAGGTCATTGTATTTCACCCATAAATAAAAATGCTCTATTGACAATTAATTTAAAATATAAAAAATTTTAAAAGTGTACATGAAATTTTAGCAAAATTGCAACTTACCTCTTTTTTTTTTTTTTTCTTCCAAGTTCCTGTTTGATGATAACTCCTGACCGTTTGTTTTGATCCAATAGAAGTGGCATCATTGGCAAATGCTGTTTTGCAATGAGAAACACATCAGATAATTTTAGTTGCCATCTTTTACTCTGTTTGGTTGCTATTTTTAGAATTAGTTTTACAAAATGGTAGTTTCCAGAATATTTGTTTGACTGACAGCTTTTATTAGTTTATGAAAACTTTTCAAAAAACAAATGCATTCTTTGAAAATATTAAAAAGATAACTCTAAATTCTAAAAAATCATATTCGCTGAAAAATGAATAATATTTGACATTAGTTATTTTTATTGTTCCCAAAAACACTTTATGAAAAAACATTCTCCAAAATTGGTTTAGACAATTTAACCAAGCGGTTGTCGTTGTGTTATGAAAACAATCCAAAAGTTCAAAAAAAATGGACCCATGTTATTTAGATATTATTGCTGGTAATTGATGTGGGGTAAAACCTCCACCTGCTGGTAATCTAAGTTGGAAACCTTGTCTAAGGGACCACATTGTCAATGTCTGTTCTGGTCGCCCCAATCATGTCTCCACTAGTTGCTCATCTCATCACTATCTGTGAGCATACAGTTTGATCGCCACATCGCCAGCAGCTGAGGTTGATTACCTCGCCTGATTGAAGACAGTTTCCATAAGGACTCCACTTCCATAAGGGATCTGCCTCCATAATACTCCTTCTCAACTACGTTGCCTATAATTGCGAATTACTCTCCAAATGGCAACTTCCTATTTTATCTCCGATATCCGTAGGATCTCCTTCTATACTTATCCTGCCGAGGATCTCGTTGTGATCTTATCGTACGACTTTCCATTCTCCACTTATATAAAGGCTGCTCCCCCTCATAATGAGGTATGACTAACACCCTTGCATACTCGCACTAATAGATCTGCCTTCTTGTTGCCTAGCTTATCTTCGCCTTGGTCTGATTCATATACCAGATGGGTTTTGAGTGGCCTTGCCCTAGCTGGTTATGTTTGTTCATTTGCGTAGGTTGCCTGAGTTGTTATCGAGGTCCAGTGCCGAGGTTAAGAGCAATTCTAACTATTGGTTACTCGGCCCAGTTTTCTACCACATTAGTTTGGCGCCGTCTGTGGGAACAATAACTCTCGACTTTCTATACACCTGCCTAGCCACTTGTTATCTAGACCAAGTGCCAGTAGCCCTTTGGAGAACATAGCTCATTCAATGGCCAACACCAGCCAAGCTTCGGATCTGAATGACCTCCACCGTGAGATGCACATCATTGCCGAGCAAATAAGATTCATGAACGAGAACAACGCCCGCTTGATACAACACCTCGCCACAAACAATCTGCCTCCTCCAGTTGTAGCACCTATCCCAGAAGCTGAGCGATCCCTTCGTTCTCATCGATCGAGCGACGACGAATCTCAAAGTCACCAAAGTACAGGCCGGGCACGTTCAAATAGAAACTGACGACGTCGGTCACCGAGCATACGTTCCAAGCAAGAAAGAAGTCATGTTTCATCAGAGTCCCGATCATCAAGCTGGACTCCCGATCCAGAGGACGAGGAGATCATAAGGAAAGGAAGATTGCCTTGTCGAACTGACCAAACACCCAGACACAGGGAGAAATCCACCACCCAGAAGATCAAAGAGTTGGATGCTCGAATAGACACCATTAACACCAGTGTGAACGCACCGGTCATAGTGGATGATTTGATCAAACAAATTGAGCCTCCATTTATAGATAAGGTAATGAAGGTCAGAGTCTCTTTCAAGTTTAAACTGCCAACTCAGCTTGGAGTTTATAAGGGGAAGACTGATCTTATAGACCACCTGGATTTGTACAAGAACCTGATGTCACTCCAGGAATACTTTGACGAGGTGATGTGCAAGGCTTTTTCTGCTACCCTAAAGAGGTCAGCGAGTTCATGGTTTAAAAATCTACCTTCGGCAACCATTGACTCGTTTGGCGACTTGAGCAAGCTCTTTGTCTCCAATTTTATGAGCTGCCAGGTCAGGCAGAAGAATGGCTCCCACTTCTTCACTATTCACTAAAAGGAGACTAAGAGCTTGAAGGACAATGTTAAATGTTTTAACTAGGCAGTATTGTAAGTGAAGGACCCTAGTGATAAAGTGGTGATCATGACCATGATGGAGGGACTTTGCCTAGGCCCATTATTTGACTCCCTATCCAAGAATGTCCCTGAAATCTTGTCAACTCTCCAAAGCAAAGCTGACAAGTATATTGTCACAAAGGAGTTAGCCGAGGCCAAATGAAGAAGGTGATGAATAGACGACCACAAGAGAAAGGGGCCTTAAATAAGGCGATCTAACTATAAGAATGAAGTAAAGAGTAGGAGATCAGACCGAGACTCAAGAAGGAGAATCAAAGATTGACATCCTCGCACTCCACCTCGCTGACCTAACCTGGTATTGCCTCCCCTCAACGCTCCTATTGCCTAGGTGCTTACGGAGATTAAGCATGAAGAGTTCATTAAGTGGCCTAAAAAAATCAAGACTGACCCCCGAAAGAGAAACAAAAATAAGTATTGTGAGTTCTATTGAGACCACATCAATAACATTGAGGATAACCGACCTAATCAAGAGAGAATATTTGAGAAAGTATGTTGTTGATCATCCGCAACATGACTCACTAGAAAGGAGGTATGGTGACAACAGACCCATAGTAGGGGATATACAAGTGATCTATGGTGGATTTAAGGAGGATGCTCAAGCTATTTTCGAAAGAGACACGCCAGGAGTGCTAGTGGGCGAGCTAAGGAAGAGGTTTATAATCTCTCCTCGCCTACAGCTGGAGCTCACTTACCTACCACTTTCAACAATGACGACTTAAGAGGCTTACACCTCCTGCATTATGATGCCTTGGTCATCTCTACTGTCATTGCCAATTTCAACGTGCAGAGAATCTTGATTGACAATGAGAATTTTGCGGATATCTTGTTTGTCTCGGCATTTGACAAAATGAAGATTGGGCGAGATAAGCTCCATCCTTTTCACAGTCCTTTGGTCAAATTCGGAGGAAATACAACACAACCTCTAGGATGGATCAAATTGTCAATGACCTTGGGAACGGAGCCCCATCAGACAACTGTATGATGGGATATTATTATGGTAGATTGTCCATTGGCCTACAATGCGATCCTAGGTTGCCCAACATTGGGAGGAATTAAGGCCATCACCTCAATTTACCACCTGATGATGAAATTTCTTACTTCAACAGGGGTAGGCGAGGTGAAAGGCGATCAAAAAGTTGCTAGGCAGTGCTTTATCTTGGCCATGAGGGCTTAATCTTCTTCAAAGTCTAGTGCCCAATAACAATTACAAATCGACGATGCTGAGATGGAGGCATTGAAAGATGAGGTAGAACAAATTACCTTGGTGGATCCTAGAGAAACAAAAAACGGCAAGCCTTTTAAAGAAGTTGTTTCAATCTCCATACATCCAGATTATCTAGGTCGTCATGTTATGATCGGAACCAAACTGACTAAGGAATTACGAAGTGCTCTGGTAGAGTTTTTGAAGAAAAACTACGATGTTTTTGTGTGGTCTCAAGGCGACGTTCCAGGAATAGATCCTCAGGTCATCATTCACAAGTTGTTCACTGATCTCGACTATTCCTTTGTTCTCCAAAAAAGAAGAAAGTTCGCCCTTGAACGTTAGAAAGTCATAGAAGAAGAAATGATTAAGCTCATCAAGGCCAATATCATAAGGGATACTTACTACCCGGATTGGCTCGCCAACGTTTTTGTCACCCCCAAGAAGAGGGAAAGTGGAGAGTGTGTGTTGATTTCACTGATCTCAACAAGATCTACCCAAAAGACAGTTTTTCTTTGCCAAAGGTTGACCTGATCGCTGATGCAACCTCCAAGCATGAGTTTCTCAACTTCATGGATGCCTTCTCCGGTTATCATCAATTTAATATGCATCCGCTTGACGTAGATAAGACTTCTTTTATCACAAAGAGAGGGTTGTACTACTATAAGGTCATGTCTTTTGGGTTAAAAAATACTAAAACGACGTATCAAAGATTGGTGAATAAGATGTTCAAGGAGATGATTGAAAAAATGATAAAAATATACATAGATGACATGCTTGTCAAGAGCCTCAAAATTGTTGATCACATCGCTCACTTGAAGGAAGCATTTGGCTTCTTACAAAAACACCAAATCATGCTGAACCCTTCCAAATGTACCTTTGGCGTTTCCTCGGGTAAGTTCCTTGGATTTTTGGTGATAAAACGGGGAATTGAAGCAAACCTTGATCAAATTCAAGCTTTACTTGTAATGAGCTCACCTTGGAACATACATGAGATGCAATTATTAATTGGGCAAGTAGCCGCACTTAACAGGTTCATCTCAAAGTCAGCAGACAAGTGCCTGTCATTTTTCAAAATTTTGAGGTAAACGGAGCTTTTGAGTGGACAAACGAGTCAAAGGCGACGTTCAAACAATTAAAGGATTATCTTGGATCGCCACCATTGCTTACAATTCCTAATACGGGTGAAGAGTTATTTGTGTACCTATCCGTCTCACCAACGACAGTGAGTGCAGTTCTTATCCGAGAAGAAAAAAAGTTCAGAAACTAATATATTATGTTAGCAAAATCCTTATGGGAGCTGAGATAAGATACTTAAAAATTGAAAAGCTCACCTGTGCCCTTTTGATTGTTGCTAGGAAACTTCGCCACTATTTTCAAGCACACCCTATTGGTGTATTGACTGATCAATCTTTAAAGTAAATTCTCCAATGACCTGACACCTCGGGGAGACTTCTTAAATGGTCCATTGAGCTGAGCGAGTTCCACAACTGAGGCTTAACCTTGATTTTCTTGATGAAAAGATGGAGCGAGCTGTGTATGCCAAGTAGCATACAAGCACCAAGTCGCTAGATACTACAACCAAAGAGTGAAGCACATATCATTCTTGCCTAGCGACTTAGTCTTGAGGAAGGTCACACTATATACAAAAGAGCTGAATGCTAAAAAGCTCGGTCCTACCTGGGAAGGTCCCTACAAAGTTGTCAAAGTATCTAAGCTGGGAACATATTAGCTAGAAGACATGAATGGAAAGACATTGCCTCACCCATGGAACGCCGATCACTTAGAAGTATTACCAGTAAATCTGCTAGTCGCCATGAAAAGAAGATCGTCTATGCAACGTGATATCTCCAATCTTGAGATCGCCAAAATCTCCATGTGTACGATTTTAATCTCCAAACTACTTGTAATGATTGCCAAATCTCCCTGAGTAATAAAATTTCTTTTGTTCAATTTTATTGCCATTATTCGCCAAGTGCGTTATATCGCCAATATCAAGATTGCCCATTCATTAAAAAATGACAAGGCATCCTGATTGCCAGCTCTGTTATCACCAATATCAGGATAACTCATTCATTGAAAAATGATAAGTCATCTTCATTGCCATAAAGAGGATGGTTTGATTATTTATATTGCCATAATTAAGTTTGAAAAATTGCCGAAGTTACTTATCACCAAGCTGATATGCCAAGGTTAAAAGATTATTGGGATCTCACCAATGCATTCAACTTGCCAACTAGTTTATTCAACAAAGGATTGATTAACATGCGCCAATTTTGCCTCGCCAAATTATTAAAACATTGGTCGCCACGATTCGGATTAATGGTGGAATTTTTAAATCGATCATTTCTCATGTCGCCAGTGGATTATGTTCACCTACGTTCTTTAAGTTCGTCAAATTTATTTCGTCAGTTCAAATGAAGTTTAAGTTGATCCCACCTCTCCATGATATCATCATGCGAATCAAATACAAAAAACAACGAAAAAGATTTTCAATCATTACGAACAGATGATTACATATTGCCACTACAAAGAAGGAAAAATTTACAAGAATTTCACAAGTGTTTAAGTAGAAAGGGGTTGATATCTCCCTTCTCCTCACTCGTCTTCTACTTCCCCTTCTCCTTGGTCTCGTCCTCCTCCTTCTTAAGAATATCGCGATTCATATCCATACTGTCAAAGTCGATGCCGAGGTTGGGATGATGGTGAGCTAGTTACCTCTTGCAAAAGTCAAAACACTCGCCAAAATATTTGGAAGCAGTATTTTCTACTTCCTCCTAATAATCTTATGAGGATTTGAACTCCTCAATAATCTTCCTCTAGGTAAGGGCTTCATTTTTCTTCAGCTCGGCCACCTCCGCCTCCGCCTCCAATCTCGTCACAGCCTCAGACTTTTCCTTGAGCTCTTCGGCCACCTTCTTATCCCGCTCGCTGAAATCACCCAGAAGTCCTTCCAGCTCTCTGGTCTGGTTTTGATCTCGAACCATCTTTAGCTTGGCTGATTCTGCTTGGGCGAACTAGAAGCTGACGTCGTTCCTTATGTCCCTACTTCGGACAACAAGGGAAGACCCGATCACGACCCTCTACTACAAACAAGTTCTTGTAAGCGCCTTGAATCAACAATAGTATACAAACTAAAGCCAAAAATAAAAGTAAACAGATACCTGGACGAGGATGTGAAGGAACTTGGTGACCACCTGATCCAAGGAGAGTTTTTCCAACACCTTCTTGGCGAGCTTTGTCAAGCTAATCCTCTTCGACATAATTACAAAGTAAAAATCAACATCAAATACAAAAACGAGATAAAATACTTGGGAAAAGAAAGAGATTGTACCACCTGATCTAAGTTCGAGGGGTAGCCTTGGGTTTGACTAGGACTCCGATTTAGAGTCTGAGCTTAAGCTCAAACTACTTGGTTCAAACCCTAGTAGAAGGTCTCGAACTTTCCCACCTAACCACCTTAGTAGGGTTAGGTCGGGAAGGCGAGCTAAAATCCTCCTCATTTCCTTCCTGATGGTTCTTATATATTCTACTGATTTATCTCGGGGGCTTTCACTCCAGAGATGTTCATCTCAAGTATAGAGGAACTCACCTTCGTCGCCCACAGAGGCACTTGTGCCTACAGACTTACCCTCGGCATTGTCCCCGCCACTGGACGATATCTTAGCACGGTCAAGGGCGAAACAATTTTAAAACCCCCAAGAGCTGAGGACCGCCGGAACTTTGAAGTATCCTTTCGAACTTCTTAAAAACCTTTTTTTTACTCTTTTCCTCGGTATCGGTCAAAATTGGCAGCTTATTGCAATGCTTGCCTAAAATAATGAAGAACACTTGTTCAAAAGGGATGAGTTATCATACTTGAAATAAAATGGCAAAAGTATGGAATCATGGAAGACCTAGGGTACCCCATGACTTCGGAACCCGAGGAACTTTTTCATCCCGGGCTATACTCAAAGAAAACTC
>BRYE01000013.1:10492500-10500000 GCA_030159115.1 Actinidia arguta var. hypoleuca | reverse complement strand
TTAAAGGAGCTGTTGATGGTCTTGGCATTCAAGTTACATGTGGAGCCGAGTGATATTCTCAGTTGTCATACTTGTTTTCTGGAGTGGACTGTACCTAGAGCATTTTTAGCATGCGAGTCTCGCAAAACCATTTTTTTGATTGGCGAATGTGATATCGGACTCTCTGGAGGGAGGATTTTGCTCGCCATAACTAATGGAGTCATGTCACTATATCTGCTATTGTCTGCTACAACGTGTTTGTTGCAGCAATGATGGTTTGGTGCTTTGAATATCCATGGTTTCCTTTAAATCTGCATGGTTTTACGCTGCTCAAAACCTTTCTTCTATTTCTTCTTTTAAAATTATACAACTTCCAGGTCGTGCACTTTGATACTAGAATTCTTACAGAATTGAGCTTTTCCAGGCTCTGATGTGTGCTGGGTATTTTTGTCCAGTGTTGCAAGGAAATTTGTTGTTAATAACTGATGTTTTTTTGTTTTGTTGGGGTTGAACAAGTATGGTGACATAATATTGGGAATATCTTACCAAGTTTATTATTGTGCGAATAAAGCTATTCCATGAAATACCAAATGAATTCATACTTGTATAATTTGTGTCCTGATAGTGTGAGACCCATATGATAACCAATGTAATTAGGGTTTTGGAATCAGGACATGAATTACAAGTTTTGACATACCCATAACATATATTTATGATTCATTGCCATTTTTATTAAAAGTCTGCAAGCATGCCACCATTTCTTAAGAGTCGTGGGAGGTTTTGGGAAAAGAAAATGATAAGAGTAATTCGGATCACAATTTCTTCACTTCGTTATCTCATCTCTTTTACCTTTTCAATTTTTTCACTCCATAAGTCCACCCAATGGGAGAAAGCTATTGAATAATAAAAACGTTGATTTGATAACCAAAACAAAGGTTGCGAGAGCAGCCGTGACAAAGGTTTGAGGATGCTGCTGCTGTTGAGGGATTGTGTGGAACTGTCAAGAACTAGCTTCTGTGCTTTACGCTTCTCATGTTGTACTTTAATTTGAGCTCTAGATCTGCAAAACAAGGTTTGAACAATCAGAAAAGTCATGAAGAACTTTGCTTAAACAGCTTAGTCTCGGTACTGACTGGTGGAGCTAACCATACCAACGATGCACCCAAAAGACTCCATTTTCCAAGCTCTTCATTGATGTTAAACCCCAGACGGACGGAGCTGATTTGCGGTAGATGGCCAAGGCTGAGTGAGATTGAGCTTTTCTAAAGCCGGATTGTAGATTTTTTTGGCTGGAAAAAAAAATATCACTGTACTAGGAACACAAGTCACCAAGGTACGGTTTGGTCCCCAATGATAACCGGATTATCCACTAGAAACATCAACGGGCTGAAACCGGGAAGTAAAAGAGGAATGGAACCAAACGAGGTATGACAAACTATAAAGCATCGAGTAAAGACATTTGTACGCGTGCAGGTTTTTTTTTTTTTTTTTTGTATAGAATGATATGGCATGGACTTTGCAATCCAAAATAAAACACCAATGGATAGTTTTATCGCCCTAAACGTATGATTTTAACTTTGTAGAGATAATGAATGTACATATAAAACATAAAATTTGTAACATATTTAGAAAATACAATATCAATTTTAATCTTAGTGTGACGAGCCTATTTAATTTAAATATTTCAGTACGTAATATTACTATAAAATTGGAGTTTTTTTGGAAATCTTGGAGATGATAGTCACCTCCATTTGGGTCATCCCTACCTAAATGTCATTGTCACATCATTATGATAGAATTTTTGGGAAAATTTCATTTTCCTAAAGAAAAAAAAGGATACCCTCAATCTATTCGTCTTATAGTTGGCAATGTTCTATTTTGCTCATAATATTGACATGTATCGGTTTGTACTGGGTGTACCAGCCTTTATTGGTTTATACCAGCAGAATTTTAGAATTCATTTGGTACACAAATTGAATTGATATTTTTGTAAATCTTGGAGTGTTAAAATTTATTTATTTTTTATGATTCTTGAGGCCCAACGAGTCTTACAAGGGCTTTTTCGCTTGAATCTTAGTTTGTTATTTAAATTGTCTTACAAGGGCTTCTTCACTTAAATGTATGTTATTTACCGTCCTAATAACATAAAAAAATATGTGATATTTGATTATACAAGTATATATATAGCAATAAATTCAAAACGCTATACCAGTACACACCGATACTTGCACGTACTGTAACTATAGCGGTACGTTAGCCGGTAGGAATTGACAACTTTTTTAAGAGTTAGTCGTCATAGATGCTTTTACCGGAAGAGTGCTTTGCAAACGCTTCCCAATGAAAACCTTAAATTTTCTCCAGAATCTTTGAACCTCAACAAGCCACTAATTTATTCACTGAAGGATCTGCCCTGACTGATTGAGACAAAAATTAAGGTCTGTTTGGCCAGAAAACTTTATCCTTTTGTGGGGATTGGCTAATGGGATAGCAAAATCTTGGAGGATAGAGAGAATGTGTCCAAATCTCACGATAGACAGACTTAGAGTACTGTTACCAGAAAATTAACTGTAAGTTCTGGATCACCTGAGAATTGGGAAATTTTAGTTCAAAGATTGGTTATTCATAACGAAGCCTTTTCCACGCCCATGAGGAATGAGGGTGGAGGTTGACACGGAGTAGATTCGATTCAACAGGATATGGTTCCTTGGAAGGAGAATTTTAGAGATGAGAAGGTTAGGGTTATTAAGAAGCTCCAACGCCTGTGGGCAAGAAGAGCCTGATTCACGAGCGCTGTATTACAGAGGCTCATTTTAGCGTAACACAATGCTACCGATCACCCGATAAAGAGGTTTGTGATTTCAGTAATCTCTCCATTATAAACTGGAAGCAACAACAATGTTCAGCTGGGTGTCTTAATCGAACTTGAAAGAAGCCTGGCAAATCTGGGGAGGATTAGGGCTTAAACTAGATATAGGACTTCTAATGGTTAACGCACTGCACTGGGGATTCCCGAAGCTATCTAAAGATCGCCGAAGATGAAAATAGCTATTGAGAGTGGGTTAAAAAAAGACGAGACAGTCATCGATAAGGAGAAGATGGGAGATTGAGACAGTTTGATTCAGATACAAGAACATGGAAAAGAGCTTCAACGTAGGTGATGGAAAGGCAAGGCGGAAATGTTCTCCTTATCTTCGGTGGAACACGATGAGTGTGTGTCAGACATTGAGCCATTAATAGGGTAGATTCCACAATTGTTGATTTATAACAATTTTCAGCGTTTTTTTAGCTTTTGTGAATGTGAAAATTGTCAGATTCCAAACTGTGAGATAAATTTTCTTTTAACATTACATTTTGCTACCGTGTCAGGCTGAAGATCTCAGCAAGAACTAACTGTTGGAATTCATCATGCTTTTATTAATGGAAACTATCAATTAACGAGGCTGTGCATAAAAGATGACCGCAATTGTGGTAGATTTAGTTCAATTCTTTACCTTTTGTGTCAGCTCCATCCTTTTTTAGAAACATAAAAGAGGGAGTTGCTTTTAAATTTGTCGACGTGATTTTGGTACCCCCATTCGATCAAACCACGAAAGCTTGAAACAAATTAGTGGAGGTATTCGTCAGGGCTTGAGGTTATAACGGGATTGACATATGGATTCGTCAGTCTATACGGGGCTTTGCCTCGACTTTAAAGGGGGCCCTACTAGTGGACAGTGGAATTGATTTTCTAGATTAGTCAGTCCTTTGGCCGGATACTAAGTTATCAAAAAATCTATGCTCTCTTTACCTTATTATATAGGGTAAGATTTAACCATGTCGAGTCGAGAGTAATAATTATACACGACGCAACCACCACTCCAAAAAGGCCGGTAACCTTTGGTATGATGATAATGCCAGTTCTTTGTCCCCTTGAATATAACTCGGGGGTGGCAAAGGAGATTGGACATGAGAGCTAAGCAGAATAAGCGCACAATATGTCCTGGGATGTTATGCACAAGACAAGTTCTCAGACTTTTGTACATGGCCGAGGTCTCACAACAATATATGTACAATGTATAAGTGGACTCCTTAATTGCACTCAGCTTATCAACACCTCCAACAACATTAAGTACAATGGATAAGTGGTCTCGTTAATTGCACTCCATTTATCAACACATCTAACTTAGTTTATGTAGAGTAACACGTTCTATAACGTACAGTGGCAGCAAGTCAGGTCCACCAAATTGCTTAAAAAGCATTCTAGTTGCAACAAAGAGTTATGAAACCATAAACCAAGCTTTTGATAAATGCGAATCCATAAAAAATGAAATGACAAATTGTACTCAATCAAATCCATGGTATAGGTGAAATCATCGACTTGATAATTGGTTGATTATTTAACCACATCTCACTATCACATTTCACGTACTGAAACACAACCTTAAATTAGGTAGGCAAAGTTGGATAGGTACCTGCATCTACAGTTCAAACCAAAGAAAAGGCAAGGAGGGCAAACATCTCTTTCCACCGAATTTTATCTGAGCAATTGTGAATTCATGTTATTCCAATGAGAGCTTATCTATGTGCATGGATCTGCTGAATGTCATAAGGACCATGAGCCGTGGTTGCAGAATCGTATCGAGGAGCATCGGCACTGCCTTTAACCTGTAATAAAGAAAACACAGTAATCAGAAAAAATCTCACTCAAGTTGAAATTGAAGGGAACACTTCGATATTGTCCTGGTAGAGTTGTCAAGTGAGAGAGGAACTAATAGAGGACATGGTCCTTATATGGCTAATAGAGGACATTGATGTTGATGTTCGTTCTTTGAAATGTCAAGCATCAGTGTGGTACAAGAAGAATTTCTATTTCCCAAGTACTAAAAAGAGTAGGCATTTGGCTAAGTAGTATCTCAGCTTATGTCCAATTGAAGCATTAAAGGGATTGGCTATGTTTTAAACCTTGTATTTACAAGAAATAAAAAAATAAAAAAATAAATAAAATGAAGAAAGACAAAGTTATTTACTTTTCTCATTTTTGGTTGGCTTGGAAATGAAAGAACACTAATAGATATATGTAAACAAATCCAACTTGTTTTTTTCTAGTTATCATAATCAATGATAATTTTGCGTGATAAAGCCACGATTCAAATATAATATAATGAGTGCGATTGTGACCGGATTCATATATGACCCTTATCAGATGATACATTAATTGTCTAGGATATGCTCATCTGCTCATGTGGGAATTTTACCAAGTCGCGAGTGGAAAGGAAAAACATGCCAACCAAATTTAATAGCAATTCACAGTTCGTGATGAGAGGGAAAAGTAACTCTGGAAGCAGAAAAATACAACATGGCAGTTCTTGCTTCAATATGTAACTTATTAGCCTTAATCTAAAGGAAATCTAACTATGGGTCCAACATGTCTCTCTCAGCAGCCAAGTAAAATCAGGCTATACAAAGTCATGCAGTCATTTTACCAGGAAACTGGTAGTAATAGTATATATTTATGATTGTTGGGAGTCCAGCACGTAAATATTCATAATTGTTAAATAATAAAATACATTATTGATGATCAACAGAATATTACTAACGTTTCCAATATACAGAAGATAGTTATATTCTAAAGAGCCAATCATGAGGCCAATCTGAATACATTCTGGCATTAGGTGACAACATCAAATGATTTTATGGAGGACCAAGTCATTGAAGCCTCCCTTGTTCTATATACTCTATGATTTCTAAAAGATTATAACTCCCAAATTTATGGGCTTCTAGCAATTTTGCGCATTAGGATAATTTTGGTATCAGGACAAAATAATTATTGAATTGGATAAAAATTTTAGATGGGGGTTAGCTGATTCAATCTAGGAATTGTGAAGAACTGACGTGGGAAGTTGATGAAATGAAAACGAAGAACTTTTTTTGTGGGAGAAGTGGACAACTATTTTTTGCAAGAAAGGGAAGAAAAGAAGATAAGAAACTAAATTTGGTTTGTGTTTTGATTAATTAGCTTATTGTCATTAGGTATATTTTAGTAGTTTTTTAAGTTACTTGTAAGGTAGGCGGTTGTAAGCTCCTTGTGAGCACCCGGACATCAAGGTGTGTGCTTGTAAGCTGCTTATAGGCACCTTGTCACCTAGTTTAGGATCTAGTGGCAGCATGTTTTGCCACTTGTCACTTTCTTGTTTTGTAGTTTTTTATTTCTAGTTACTTCACCATGAAGTAACCTCTTTTTAGCTGCTATATATAGGGTTGTAATATCCTTTTGAAATGAGTTTTTTTTTTTTGATGAATTGATATTCAGATTGCAGTTTTTCTTGTAGTCTTGGCGTGCTGCCTTTTAGGGCTTGTTTTTCAGCCCCATAACTAGTGGATTTCGAGCCTTTATTTCTGGATTCAGCATAAATCAGTGCATAAATCTGATTTTTGCTCAATTTTGGCCATGATCCATGTGTTCTTCGGGTCAATCTACGATTGTAGTTGTTGAAACCTCAAACCGAGCTACATCAGAAGTACTTATTTTTATACATTTCTATTTTTTTAGAGATTTGTCTTTTCAAGCAGTATCTACTTTCCACTTTAGTGTGATTAGGAGTATTTTCTTGACTTGTGGATAGCAATCCGATCACTGGTTGCTAAGATATGAATATGCGATGATTTTGACTCCAGCAGCAACAAGTGGGTCACTTTAGAGGGGCAATTGTCTAATTGAGGTCCTTTACCTTGTATAAAACATATACGAATTTTGACCAGGGCGTGTGTTTTATCTCTGATATCTGTTCCTGTGTTACTAATTTCTTCTTAAACACCACAGTTCAGAGCCATTCCTGTTCAATGTTCCCCTTAACATTATTTCAGTTTCTCTCATGAAAGGAAATTGGTTCACGTTCCTCCTCGTGAAAATTACTTACCTTATTACTAAACATACTTATTTTCTCATACCTCATCCCTAAGAGTAAAATGACAATATTTCTAGTTAGACTTGTTACAGTCTTAGCATACATCCTTCTTGCATCAAGACGAACATGATTCATTGAAATTGATCTCGGAAATCATGGGCAATTTATAACAAGTTAAATAAATGGGAACTTAAAAATCAGATGTTGCCAATAACCATAGCTTGTGGATTTTGAGCATTGTTTCCTAGATTTTGCAGAAGTCAGCCCCAAATCAGATGTTTGCATACTTCCTACCATGATCCAAGTTTTCCTCGGGTCTAATTAAATTTAGTTCTTGTAAGCTCCAACCAAACTCCATCACCCTCGCTTTGGTTGTAAGAGGGTTTGTATGAAGTGCTAGGTGTTTTTGTTGACATTTTGCATGCCCATACTTTAGGCTTTTGTGACTGACCTTTAGGTGGGGTGTGTTTTTGTGTGCCTTGTGGGGATATAATTTGCTTGCTCACTAAAAAAAGTTATCTCAATTAAACACCCACTCTAAATTTGTCCACACAAACAAAGATAAAACGTTTCATACAATGATGCAGGCTAATCAAGGGATAATTTCGATTTAAAGATCATAGCCTTCAAAACCTAT
>BRYE01000013.1:10475000-10490000 GCA_030159115.1 Actinidia arguta var. hypoleuca | reverse complement strand
GTACCATGGGTGACTTTCAAGGCAATAGGCGAGGGAGACAAACTCGACAGGCTAGTTGTTGGAGTCAATGGGTGCCAAGACGTGTTGTCTTTGAGCGAGGCTCAATCTAATCAACACTAGGCTTGCTTTTGGTACTTGGCCAAGTAACCGAAGCGCTATGCACGTTGGAAGGGAGTCTAAGGACCTTGCTTGTATAGAGTTTGAGTAAATGACCTTGGAGCCGAGGTACTAGGAGCTGACGGAGCCTAGAGGGCCTACTTGTATGGAGCTTGAACACGCAATCTTGGAGCTCGGTGTGTTGACTTGGAGATGGTCTCGAAGTTGGAGAGTCGGCTTGAAGCCTCAAAGTCAATGGCTTGTTCAACGAGGTGGATTGTGCGAAGTGGCTAGGGCCTTCCATATAACCACATCTAGAAACCCATAAAAAATATCTATGGGCATGCTGAAAGTACTAACCATAGTTAACTTACTTTTATATTCACATCAGGTGTATATGTTGGTTAAGCATTTTAATTACGATTTTTTTGATTTGATGAGTTAGAAGTATATTATTGAACTGCTACATTGTTGGAAATGGGCCCTAATAATGGTCCATTTGGGTTCAGTTATAATAATCGGTCTAAGACGAATCTAGAATAGTAGTGTCTTGCTAGTCAAAGAGTCCAATTACAAGGTCCAAAATTAATAGCACGCTGTAAATATCTATCATCCATGTAAATGACTATTCACTATGGTTGATGTGTAATACACCTTAAACTTAGGGAGAGAAACCTAAAAGTAATATATAGGTGAAAATTCTTACTTTCTATTTGTCCTCATCTTTGATTTTCTACACCATGTTAATCTGGAAACCAGTCTTTTTAAAAAAAACTTAACCTTCATCAAAGGGGTAGCACTAGCAACTCAAACGAGTCAAACCAACAAAAGTGAACTGGAGTTACTGATCATGAGGTACTTACTATTCACAAGTCCATAAAAGTCCCTTGCCATTAATTTCATCACCAAAATTGGCCTAGCCATCCAATGCCTAATCAATTGTAACCCTCCAGACCTCTCCCAATGTTTCTTAAACCTCTAGTTTCCAGTAGCCTATTGTGCTTGAACTTTAAAATCCAAACCAAAATCCATGTTTTTTTTCCCGATTCCATAGCCCCTACAACTGTTTGGCTGTCTATTAAATTAAAATCTACAAGCTTTCTAGAAACCTAGCCCACTTTGAACCCTGCAAGAAACATTGTTCTTCTAAGTTTCTTAATTTTTACTGTATCAAAACAATGATGTTACAGAATAAGCACCACATTGAAGGTCAAAATTTGGAAAAAATAATCAGTACTCACCTGATGCATAGCATAAGGATCCCCACACAAATTTACGCCATACCCCATTTCATGGTTTCCGTAGCCTGCAGCATATCCAGCACCACCTGCATATCAACAATGTCCCGAATTTTTACTATTCGGATGCACTAAAACACTTGAATTCTGAGCATTGCACCAAAACAGAGCGTAGCTAGAAAACAACAAAGGCTTTTGTGATAAATTACTTGGAGTTGCAGCTGCAGCCGCTGCTGCAGCTGCTCTTGCTCTCTTCTCTGCATTAGCAAGTTCGGCACGCAATTTCTCAATTTCTCGAGCCATGGAGATCATACTTTTCTCCATTGCCTGACCTTGTTCAAGGTTACTAGCATGTGCCTTTTTTTCATATTCAATGGCAGCCCTGTTCATATTCATATTCAGAACAGGGACATAATTAAGCTATTAACACTGCACAAATAAATCAAAAAAGGAAAGACTAAAAAGTTGTAAGAGGAATATGTCCACGTGGTAAAACCCAATTGCAGCATACGCATACAATGTATATTACATACTAATTGCGATGACGTGGTGAACTACATCTACATAAGATATACCAAAATTCCATCATTCGTAAGCAATAGGAAAACTAACACAATAAATGTATGAATAAAATAACAACTTCATTAGATGTAATCATATCCTTCCAAATTAAGAACAAAAATTAACTCAATGCTTCTGCCAGTAAGACAGAACCACTACAAAATTTGAACTATGGTACCAATGGTGCCATTCTGACTATACTAGGGTTTCATGCAATGATACTAGTACATATTTGTTGCTACCTAAAAAGGTGCTTTCCGTATGTTTCTCCGATGACTAAAAGTCTCATAGACGACTTTGGGTCTTCAAACATTAGATAATGAAATCCAAGAACTCCAATTTCAGATTAAAACCCAAAAAATCTAGATCCCCCAAAAATTGAATTATGAACTTGAGCACCCATAATTCCATATCTACAAATGTATAGAGAGAGATGGATAAGTTATGACCTTCTCTTTGAATTTCTTGGTGCATTGTCTTGAGATTCATAATCATAATCAGACTAGGGATATAGTTAATCCATCCACAAGGCATAAATACATTACAAAAGAAATGCTGAAAAGTGGTAAGAAGAATGTGTCCATGTGGTAAAACACAATTAGACACGTGGTGAAACCCAATTGCAGAATCCATACAAGATATTAATGCGACACTTATTGCGATAAGGTAGTAAACTACATATGATATCACAAAATTCAATCATCCCTAAACAATATGAAAACTAATATGAATAGAAGATTTCATTCCAATTTAACACCGAAAACTGTGCCAGAAAAATACAGCCACTACAATATTTGAACCACAGTATCAATGCTGCCACACTGACTACATTAGGATTTGGTGACCTGATACAAGTACATATCTGCCGCTACCCTAAAAAGTGAACTCTCTAGGTTGCTCGAACGACTACATTCTCTCGTAGATATATATGTGTCTTCAACACCATTAGATGATTAAATTTAAAAACTCCATTTTCAGATAAAAATCAAAAAATTCAGATCCTCAAGAATTTGAAATACAATTATGAACATCCATAATTTCATATCTACAAATAAAGTAGAGAGAGAGGGATGAATTATATATGACCTTCCTCTTTGAATTTCTTGATGCATGGTCTCAATATCGGCTTTGATCGCAGGAAATTGCTTAGACTCGGAGAGGGCACTCACACGGTCATCGTCGATTGCCTTCAATTTCACGGTGAGCTCTTGCCGCGACGCCGTCAGTTTCTGAACATCGGCTCTCACATGAGCCAGCTCGGCGTTGAGAGCGTCGATCGAGCGGACCTCAGCCTCCATCTTCAGAGACCGCTCGTGGACCGCCCGCACCTGAGCGTTCCTCTCGGCCTTGACGTCGGCGGCGGCGGCCGACAGGTGGCGGAGCTCTTGCTGGGCGGCGGAGAACTCCTGCTTGAGCGCCACGTGAGTGGCGGCAAGGCGCTGGTTGTCGATCAGGAGGGATTGGATCTCGCGGTGCTGGGCGGCGATGCGCTCTTCGGCTAGGGCGGCGGAGGGCGGCGGATGGACTGGGACGCGGTGGACGACGCGGTGGTCGTCGATTAATGCAGGGTGTGGTGCCCTTGTAAAGGGCACTTCGCGGAGTTTTAAGGCATTTGGTGGAAGGAAGTTTCTTCCGGCCATGTCCTCTCTCTCTCTCTCTCTCTCTCTCTCTCTGTTGTTTGTCTGTGCCCAGAGGTTCGCTGGGGGTTCGCCCGCTGGGACTTATGCAAGCGTTACGAATCGGCGTCCGCCTGGTGATATGTTTATAATTTAATTTTGGTGGATTTCTTTCCTACTCATTTTATTTGATTTCTTTTGGGAAAATTACAAAAAATAAATAAATATATAATTTTACTTTAGTAACAAATTGAATCTTATAACTTTAACTATAACAAATTATACCCTTGACTTTAGTACCTTCATATAAATATGTATTGATTGATTTGTATATGATCAAAATAATTTTGTACATTATTAAAATTATCGATTAGTTTTATAATATAAATTGATTAAATCATCAAACAAAGCCCAAAATGATTAGACTGTATCGGTACAGTCCATGCATATTCCTAGATTTTACCTCTACGACCTATATTTAAGCTTAGTTAGATTGCACCGGTATAGTCCATACCTATTCTTATATTTTACCTCTATGACCTACATTTAAGTTTCATTCGGGTTAGTTTTTTTTTATAATTTTTTAATAAAAATCTACCCAAACAGCACAAGTAATTTTTTTTTGTCATAATTTATCTTATTAATCCAAAAATAAAAAGCCTAATTTTTTTAGTTGGCCCAAACCGTACCTTAAATGCATTTTTTGGGGGTAAAGAATGCATTTTAATTATGGAAAATGTTACGATTATAAATTTTTTTGTACAACAAATGAAAAACGATGTCGTTTTGGCCGAACAAATAAAAAATGACGTCGTTCTAATTATCCTTCCGCATTTCTTTCCTAAATGAAACGACGTCGTTTTAGCCGCGTTTTGTATTTATTCGGCTAAAACGATATCGTTTTGCATTTGTCGTACAAATGTTGTACAAAAAAAAGTTATAAACGTAGCATTTTTCTTTTAATTATAATTTATTTTTCCTTATGTGTGTGTTTATTCCACGTGTTTCTGTGCTGAGTTGGATCATGGATGGTATATATATTGGTCCATGTGGAAGTTATCCAAAGAGATTGCTTTTCTTCGAGGTTTCATGTTGGGTCGATTCCGTGCAAATTCGAAAATGGAACCCTATGAATTCTCGAAATAGTTCTTGTTACTTGAAGTTTCGCGTACGAATCTCTCAGTATTACTTGTGAAATCACAGAGAAATCTGTTGAACTTGAGTCTAAGCTTTCCATTCTCGATTTTCTCCTTGTAGTTGGCTCATTTGCCCTTGGTGGCGATTTTGAGGTACGTATTCAACTCTTAATCTATAGTCGATGTTCTTTATTTATTTGATGCCCTTTGGTCTATGTATTTGCCGTGATCTACTATGACTTAAGAGTAAAGCAAGTGATTACGCATACGAATTATGTTTTGTATTACTAGAAGCTGTTTAGAAATTGAAGTGAAAAGACGCTCATAGCCATTGATCTAGAAGTGACTTGCTAGTTTTATTCGTTTTGTCTTGGAAAAGTATTTACATTCTATAGCTTATTGTAAGATAATTTATGGCCCACATGATATGGCACATATTAAAATCTATCAGATATATTTATTGAGTTTATCATGTTAGGAATTTTTATCCTATTCCATATAAATCTCTTATTTTATTGGTCAAGAAATAAAGTTGTTTCCTAATACAACTACCTTGATGAGTTGGTAGAGTTTAAATTTAATAAGAAAATTTGTCCTCTCTCTATATATAAATGTACATTGTATCACATCATTAATGGTTAATTAAGATTAAGGGTCGAGAGAGAAACTCAGTTTCTAGGAGATTAAGAAAATATTAAAGTCAATCACTTTAAAGATTTGCTATTATAGCTACAGGTATATTTTATGTATTTATGTTTTATTATAATGTGAAAATCATAATTGTTTTAAGATTTTAAATTTATAATTTATTATGATGAAATTTATGAATTTATTTAATATAACATGTGGTATTAGAGTATTATTTATAACTTTTATGATTTTCTAATTATAAAATATGTTTTGAAAGAGGTGTTCTTAAGAGTTTGTGATCTAATACTTCTGATTGCCTCATATTTTGTTTGTTGAGTCCCAAGTCAAACTTCATAAATAGACAGTGAAACTATTGATGTTTTTTTTTTTCTTTTTCAAAATCGATTTAACGATTTGACATTTTTTGCAAAAACAAAGATTAAAAAAAATCTAATTAATGAAATAATATTAATTATTATTATTATTTGTGAAGCCTAATCATGAAATAATAGATTCTATGATACAAATAATGAACTCCTCCAAATGGACCTCATGATATAATAGTCATAAAAGGTTAATGTTATGCAAGGTTATTATTTAATTTGACATCTATACTATGACAAAGTTTGTCAGCCATCAAAGTAGCCCAACTAGAATGTATCATAGATCTCAAATTATATAATTGAATTTAATACACTTACCCAAGTATTAAAATAATAACATTGCAAATCACAGTTTTGATCACAAAAATATTAGGTTTGACCTAAAAGTGCACCACTTTCAAATTGTTCATTAATTGGAATAAGATAATTGGTGTGTATCCTTAATTGAGAATGAAACTGGATGCCCAAAAGTAACAGACCTACCTAATTATGGATATAACATTAACTAATCTTATTAGGTGAAAGGGTATTACTATAATAGTTTAAAGTAAACGGTATACCATGATTATTACTCAAAAAAGATTCACGATAATACAACCTATTACTTATTAGAATATGTACTTTACTCTAACTCATAATTAATTATAAATTACTCAGAACATTAATGTAGTGAATATGATTATATATTTTAGTATTAGTTCTAGTTGTTTTTTAATTCGCACACTTCATTTATTTTGATTCTAAACGGAATAGATTAAATTGATTGAGTATTATATTATGCAAATAAGTACAGAAAAAGTATTAATTTTACACTTTTGCTAACTAATAATGCTAAAAAGTATATTAATAATGTGAAATAAAATATTTTATATTTGCAAGCATGTCATTTGTAGGGACACTTATGATATGCATGAGATTTATGAGTATGTTATTGAAACATTAGATTTAATTGCTCAACTAAAGAATTTGTGGATGAATGTGATGAGTTTTTTATCATGCAGTTTAATTTGAACTCATTATCTTTTCAATATGGACTTTATCAAATTAACTATGATAATATGAAGATTAAGTGAAATGTTAATTAATTGTCCATTATGTTTATTTAGAAGAGATGAAATTTAAGTAATTATGACAACTTCACATCATGAAACCGAAAAGAAAAAAACTTAAAATGATGAGTTTATTATATGACTATTATTCATGTATCTAATAGAATAAAAGAATCATTTACATAAAAAAATATTTGAACTTATTAATTATTTTTGAATGTTGTTCATCATTTAAACTCGTTACTAACACTTTATGGCATTCTGTTCTATAAAAAAAAAAAATTCAAATTTAGATTTGGGTAGACATTCTTTTAAATTTGAGAACGAAAGTTTTAATTTATTTTAGAGTATCTATTTTATTGGTTATAGTTCTCTTTACGATAGTTTGTACAAATTAAAGTTTGATGACCATAATTTTTTTTTATTTTGCATCATAACGATGAAACTAAACGTAACTGGATGGATAAAAATTCTTTCATATTTTTACATAAGCAACTGGTTCATATATCCAGAAAAATGTTAGAGAGATTAATGAAAGATGAAATTCTTTCGAATCTAGACTTTACTGATCTTGGTATATACATGAATTATATTAAAAAAAAACAAACTAAACACACCAAAAAGCACAAGAAGTGCAGAACTCCTTGAAATAATTTATATGAACATTTGTGGATCTTTTGATAATTCATCTTTGGGTGGAGAAAAGTATTTTATCACTTTTATAGACGATTTTTCACGTTATGGATATATCTATCTATTATATGAAAAATCTCAAACAGTGAATGTCCTTGAGATGAAAGATATGTGTGAAGCAACTTACGTGATAGTAATTAAAATATTCTGGGATCGATTACGTGGATTGTTAGAATTGTTTTAAAAAGTTTACATCAAAAGATTTCTAGAAAGATTTAATATGGAGAACTGTTTAGCTAGTGTTGCTCTAGTTTAAAAACGAGATAAGTTCAGCATTATATAATGCCCACCAAATGAATTAAAACATAAATAAATAAAAATAATTTCTTATGCTTGTGCTGTAGGAAGTTTAATGTATGTACAGACTTGCACTAAGCCAGACTATATGCTCACATTTAAAAAGTCTGATCATCTAGAGGTGGTTGGCTATTCCGATTCAGATTTTGCTGGATGTGTTGATCGTAGAAAGTCCACTTTTGGTTATCTGTTCCAATTAGCTGGAGAAACGATATCATGAAAAAGTGCAAAATAAACTATCACTGCTTCATCTATTACGGAAGTTGAATTTGTGGCATTCTTTGATGTTGCAGTTCAAGGCTTGTGGTTGCGAAATTTTATCTCAAGACTTGGAGTTGTCGATTCTATTGCCAAGCGCTCTGAGAATTTATTGTGATAATACCGCAACTGTATTTTTCTCCAAGAACGATAAGTATTCTAAGGGTGTTAAACACATGGAATTGAAATATTTTACCGTTAAGGAGGAAGTTCAGAAACAGAGAGTGTCTATAGAACAGATAATAACATAGCTCATGACTGCAGATCCATTAACTAAAGGGTTACCGCCAAAGACGTTTAATGATCATGTTAACATAATGGGTTTTGATCGTAACTCATAATAATTATTTACTGTTTTCGAATTTTAAAAAATGTTAATCTTTTGATTTATTGGATACTTTAAGATATCGTTTAAATATGTTTCTGATATTTTATGTTTTTTATAATTTATACATTTATGTGATTGGATGAATAATAACATGAATAGTCTTTGTTAAAAGATATTAGATTGTATCATTTATACACACTTCTAATTTATAAACTGTTTTAAGTAGTTTATAATATTGTAGTACATGGAAGAGACTATATCGACTTTTGATATACGACCACCATGTCTCTCATTAGTTGATTGTTTAATTATGGTATTATGATGATGATCAAATCAAAGTGAGGACGGATTAAATTTATCGCGCGCTTATGTTTAACCTAATTTTAAAAGCTATCATATGAGCCAAGTGAGAGAATGTAAAATAAATTATGGCCCACATGATGTGGCACATATGATTTATCTAATATCTATCAGATATATTTATTGAGTTTATCATGTTAGGATTTCTTATCCTATTTCATATAAATCTCTCATTCTATAGGTCAAGAAAGAGAAATTATTTCCTAATACAACTACCTTGATTGGTTGTTAGAGTTTAAGTTTAATAAGAAAACTGATCCTTTTTCGGCCTATAAATGTACACTATATCACATAAGATTAAGGGTTAAGAAAGAGAAACTCGGTTTTAGGAGATTAAGAAAATAATAAAGTCAATCAGTTTAAAGATTTTCTATTATGGTTATAGTTATATTTTATGTATTTATGCTTTATTATAATATAAAAATTATAATTGTTTTAAAATCTTGAATTTATAGTTTATTGTGATGAAATCTATGAATTTAGATTTAGGATTCGTTTAGAAAATAACATCTAATTTTCTAACAGTGATGACTGAGACTTGTATAGGTTCATAAGTTTGAAGATTGACTTTTTCATAAGTGAATTAAGTAACTACAAACACATGACTTAACATTCTAGTTTCTTTTGATTGCGTACAGTTTCTTTGGTTCTATTCAGGGGCAACATCGGGATGATTTAGACTCAAAAAGAGAATCAAACTAGGAGAAAGTCTTTTTCACCAACTATGAAATCATTAAGAGGTGTCTTATCCTTAAGAAATTCTCTGATACAACATTTTTTTTCGTTAGAAAACGATTTCCTCTTATGCTCAGTTTGTTTCGGGTAGAAAATCTTTTTTTCATAAAATACTTTCTGGACAAAGTATTTTCTTTCGGACAAAGCATTTTCTAAAAATGAATTTACTTTTTGGAATTTGGATTGACATAAATTCATTTTCCTGAAATCAAATTTTATTGTTTGTTTGGAATGAAAAATCACAAACAACTGAAAACACCAATAGCCAATAATAAACACCAATAACCTGTTAACCATACCCTTATTTTGAAGTAGGCTTGTCAATGGATTGAATTCAGATCAAATCCGTGAAAATTCAATCCGATCCATTTTTCGAAAATGAGTTCACAGTTATTGTAAGTCATAATAGATTTGCCAATGAAAATATGTACTTGTACGGGCACACGTCAACTCTCGAAAACATATGGTCCTAAGGCATGATGATTTGTTTTCTTTGAGAAGCTTCGATTGTTATCTATCTTAACGACGAAATCCAGTAAGATGAGTAGGATTTTCAAGTGAAATGGTCCATAATTGACTTCTATTGCTCTTGAATTTAGTAGTGAAGTTTTGTGTTGGATAATTTACATAGGATGTGGGGTCATATGTTAATTTCTTACTGTACCTATTGTTTAATGATGAATCCGTTCAGGCATAAGCAGCAGAATATTTCAGAAAGGAAACAGTGGGGACAAGCAAGCGCAACACATTTTTTGGCAGGAGCACACAAGCACGATGCTTAGCCAGCTTTTCTTTTCAGAGATGGAATTAAGAAGTTGAACGCACAGAAGCAGCACGATAACGAAATAATCAAGCAGATTACTAATGAATCATATTCCAAGCTATATTAAGGTCATTGACTCTTTATCTTGTTCTGTTGGCATTTCAAAAGCATTGCATAACTTCCTTCGGGGTTATAAGGAGTTGTCTTATGGCGTTAGCAGCTGGTAAGAGATTTTGATGACAGTGAAATCCAATGTATGGGCAGTATTGCATCACATATCTGAAATCTTCTCATTTAATACTAATTATTTTTTTGAAGTTTCTCCTAGTTTATCACAATTATTCATTTGCATGCTAATGGTCACTCAATTGCACAAGTCTTGAAAGTACTTATGGATGTTCTCATTATACAGGAGTTGTCCTGGACTGGGCTAGGGCATTGAATTTGGTGGTGTAGGTTTTTTTTTAAAGTTAACTTGCGTTACTCTTCATCAGGCGTTATCAGGATGGCTAGGAAGCCTAGGATATATGGGGGCCAACTTCATTCCTACATATGCACTGTATTTTAGAAGAACAGGTTCTTCTGTAGGACCATATTAGCAAGGTCCCCATGTCCATGCAATCACATGGCTATTTCTTGTGCTGCTGAGCTAGCCTACGACTACCTTACTTTTCTTCTTGCATAAATGGTGACAGAGACTTGCATTTTGCACCTAGCATGCATCGGAATTTCAATGCTTCTCTATTCGAGCAATCGCACAACAGGTGAGTTGTCTCTTTGAAGTTTGAACTCTTTACAAAGCGTCATAACTGAATCTAATCTCCATTCTTTTAGAAATTGAAAGCCATGTACAATTGTATTTCTCAAGAATTGAATCTTCCCTATCATCGTGTGCATTCAATAGTTTAATTGGAGCTAGCATGTTTGATTTTCTCTAAGACAGTGAAAGATGCAAGTTTTTCTTACATGACATGAAAAAACTTCAAGGCTGACACACAAACACACACACACACACACACACACACACACACTCAGTTTACAGGGGTCATTAGCTCTTCTTTTTAGGTTGTGAGGGTTTGAAGGGTTTGAAACTTGTGTCAAAGTCTTATCAAATAAAATATTCGGTTGGGGAGACAATTTTTGGTGAATTTTTTGGTGAACATACCAACTTTGAGTCAAATTTAAGGTGGGATCCACATGTATTTTTTAATGGGTCCAAATTGCTTTGTGTTCTCCTCTATGAGGAGATGAAGAACAAGCATTTATTTGCTCAAATTTATGGAGATTTGAATGAGATAATGACTTCCAAAGTAAGTACCATGAGTATGGATATTGGGTGAAACTAAAGGTTAGCCCCACATTGATTTCTTATGAGAAAAGTGATGGATATATAAAACCTAAGTTTGGTTAAGAGTTTGGGCCTCACAAGGCACCTCACTTTTGTGAAAGGAGAATGACCTATGTAACCCATGGCTTGACCCATTACCCCACGAGTGTCGTCCGTCCGGCCGGCTCAGTGTGTGTGTGGATTAATAATATTAAAAGGCTTGGGCCTATTTAATAATTATTTTTTAGTTTTGAATTTAAAATTCAAATTCAACAGTTGCAACTTCCATTAAGGCCGTGTTTTGGCTGCAGAGAGTTGCAATTCCTCTTAAGGGTATGTTTGGCTGGCATCATTTTGAAAGGGTACAAATTTTCCTATATATAGAGAAATTCTCCTCTGTTTTTTTAAGGAACAAAATAGTTTTCCCTTCTTTGTTTTTTCTCTCTCTCCAATGACGACAAAGTACTGCCCAGATTCCGGCGAGCTTCTGACATAAATTATGGCGAAGTGTTTGTTCGTAATTTTCAGCGATTATTCCAGAAGTAATTTTTGTTCTCATGTTTCGGCGACTGTTCCAGACATTCACGCAAATCTACTATCCAAGTTTTGGTTAATTAATTGCGTTTGATTTATCAATTAAATTTTGTTTGTATCTGTGTGTAGAAATTTTTTGTGAAAATTCTTTTACTTTATTTATGTGCTACTAGATAAATTTTTGCATAGAAATTCTACAGTTTGATAGTCTATTTTTTATGTAAAAAATACTGTCATTCTTTAATCATATCATATTGATTTTATCAGAAACGATGTAAGTTTCTGTATAAAATTTTTTACGTAGATAGAAATTTCTCATTGATTTCTATCATTCATATTTAATTCATACTGTACATGAAGAGAGTATAATTTAAAATTTGCATCTGCTGAACCTGAATATTGTAGTGCTACTTATTCAGTGTCGTGATCATTTTATCTTAGAGATAAACGCTCGTTAGACCCATGAGCACCTGTGTGTGGGGCAAATCTGTCTTAAAAAAAAATGTTCAACACTCGACTTGATCAACCCTTTTCTTACATTTTTGCATGTTATCGCATAATATAATTTATCACATTATTTTCATATAGCATTAAATTTATGAATTATTTATTTCACATTATTTGTTAACTCTTTTTAAAGTATGTTTCAATAATAGTTTCCAACAATTTTATGGCATGAGGAAAGTTTACTCTCTGTTACTTATATTCATTGATCGGACGTGCGAAGCACTCTGCTACTTCATCCATTACAATGAAAATGGGAGCATTTGTACTATCATGGTATGGGAAACCATCCCACTATTAATACATCTCTTATGGGCTAATTATAATAATTAGTGTTCCAGAGCCAAAATCGATTTACTAAAAAAATTGCTTTTGGAGAGTAACCTTTTACCCTTGGGTTTTACAATTCTGCCAAAAAATCTACTCGTGGATTGTCTCACACTTCAAACTTTTTGCCTTATATTTATTCGGATCACACTTCTCATTTGAAGTAGTGAAAAGGGTAAACTAAGTACCACTATCATACAATTGCATTCTTTTTGTGTGATGCACGTTCATTTTCTATTGTCATATTGACGTGATTAAACTTAAAAGAGGCAGCTGCGGATATGCAACTTGTCATTCTTCTTTTATTTAGTAGTTTTGAGTAAATAGTGTACACAAACCTCCGATAGAGAAAATATCATGGAAAAGTCCTTTCAGAATATCAACTCTTTAATGATCACACGCTTCATGATACAATGTTTTAACATGCGTCACTTGTCCCAATTCTTAGGCAGCACAAAAGTTTTTCAGGACCCCCCAGCACCTCCCTCCATGCTGGACTAGATCTTTAAGTCTATTACAACTATGCTTGCCATTATATTGATCAATTGCAAGAGGATAAGGTGCCATGTAAGCAAAAACGAAATACCCTTTTCGTCTACTCACTTCCTATATTTTTATATTCTCACACCTATACACGAAAAAGAATTTAAAAAAGATACTTAAAAGAGAGGGGAAATGGAGATATGGGGTATAGTTCTTTGCTAAGAAGGAAGAACAACAGGTGCTAAACACCATCCGTCCCGGACTCTAGGACATCTAGGATGCTTTTAGCAACAAAGAGATAAATGTTGTGGATGAGTTGGAGGATTTTTGGGGTATCGAAGATGAAGAGACCTTACCAGAGGGCAAGAACATTTGTGGTCAACTCAATAGGACTTCATCGACTGGGAAGGATTTTCGGTCGGAGAAGAAGAAGAGAGTGACCAGAAAGTAGCAAACGGCAGCGCATGTTTCCAATATGTGATGAAGAGAGAAAACTGTGGATTTTGGGATGACCATGATGAGATGAAGGTGTCCTTGAATTTGAGTGTGAATTATCAAGAGGTTTTGGATGCTTGGTCCGATCGCGGGTCTCTTTGGACCGATGAATATTCTCTTTTGATGGCAAATAATGGCTATGTTGGTATCCAAATTTCTTATTATGCTTTCATACTTTCTTTTTCATGTTTCTTCAACATAGAATCTATTCTCCGCTCTGATAGTCATGGCATGGCATGTATTAATCATCAACTCATCTAAACGTTTTAGCTGTTACATAGATGAATAATTTTGTAATTTATATTCTCAAAATTGTTGATGCTCATGTTTAATTGTGTGTATAATTTTTTAAATTGGGTATATTTTGTAGATGGGAGAGGTGCCAGTAATGGAAGAGGAGAGAATCGGAACGGAAGCTAGTGTGCTTAGATACAAGGAAAAGCGTCAAACTAGATTTCTCTCTAAGAAGATAAGATATCAAGTTCGCAAACTCAAGGTTATCCTCTCTCATATCTTACTCTGAACTTTTCATATCGTACTCTGAAATATCTACAAAATATCTTACTCTGACTTTTTCATGCATGTGCTTTTTTGTCTTTGTCTCAATGGAAAAAAGAAAATATATTTGCTTTGAACTCTTGAGCACTTTTTGTGCACATGGCATTTCATGGGCATGGGCTGATTGGAAAAAAAAAATCATTATACGATATCTCGTGGTATCACAATTCATTTTATATTTGCTACTTTTTTTCTTGTTTTTTGGGCCATCAAAAGCCTAAACCATAATCCATAGCCTAGAAACACAACCGGATGTGGCTTTAGGTCAATCCGACGTTTCGAGTCTACATTTATGTTAGATTTAGTCATTTTTTGAATTTGTTTGGAGTACATTTTGGCCCACCGAATCAATCAATACATTGTCTAGCCTGCTTGTACCAAAACACTCCAAATAAAATATATACAAATCCTAGATACATAGTCACAACTCCGATCACCAGTTCTCACAATGAGTGAATAAAAACAACTCTTTATAAGAGACTTGCTCGGAGTTATAGCCAATAGTTATATACATAAAATTGCTCTAAATTATAGACTAAAAGTTTGAAAAATGTTACATAACCAGGTTGTTACTTAAGCAAAAAAATGGAGAAAATTTATATGTTCAATACTTCCATGAATATTTTACT
>BRYE01000013.1:10452500-10470000 GCA_030159115.1 Actinidia arguta var. hypoleuca | reverse complement strand
TAATGTCCGTGTAGGGGGTCTGTGGATGCGACAGATTTATAAATGGTTCGATTAGGGATGTTTTTCAAACTATAGTGAAGAAAGATGGGTACAGAGGGCTCATGAGGGGATGGATGCCGAGGATGCTCTTCCATGCTCCTGCGGCTGCAATTTGCTGGTCTACGTATGAAGCTGGAAAATCCTTCTACCAAGAACTCAACAGTGGTCGCTAAAGATGACACAGTACGCTGAGTAACCATGAAGAATGAGGATCTTCATTTTTACGGCAATATATTATTGGGTACTCTCTGTTACAATTTTAATAATCAGAAGTTTTGGATTTATCTTTTTATGCAGTTGAATGGGCCATTTAATATTATTTTTATTGTTTTCCGATTTAGGTGACGAATATAATTGTACTAGAGTTACATCCTATCCTTATGCGGTATGCGACAGGTCAATCCCTAGAAGGTGGTTTACGACTGTATACTCTAGTGTATTCAAGTAAATGATTGGCAAAAAATGTAAATGATTTAATTTCATAGATGGGTACTATCGAAGGATATGTGAGGTTGGGATCATTTTGAAATATACTGCATGCATTTTTTCAAACCTTAAAGTGGAGGAAAAAGAAAAATTGAATCCAATGATTTAGATTTAATATTTTATCTTTACTTATTTTTTAATCTTTTATACAAATAACTCCCTAAATTTTGATTCAAATATAGCCTACATGAAATCTTAGACCCATCATTAATCTGCCTTGTGGCTTTCGATTGGGGAAGTAGAAAATTTTTGAAGGGTTTTTATCACTTTTGTTCTTTAAATTATTTGAGTTTTTTTTTTTAATTCGTACCTGAATTATCGATTGTGTCAATTTCGATCTCTAAATATTTAATTTAGGTTTATATAGTCATTTCCTAATAATAGGTGTTACTTTTTTTTAGTTTTCTTAATTATAAAAAAGATCTTAAAAGTTTTTTTTTTTTAATTTTTTTAATAAACAAGTCAATAAATCTAACTTATATTTGATAAGAACAAATGTCTTTTTTATATAAGAATATTTGATATTGAATATAATGTTCCTAGACAAGTTGTTCTAACTCTAAACTTTTGATTTAGTCTACATTACTTGTGGATCCGATCCAATCCAAAGAATTTTTTTGTTTTTTTGTTTTTGATTTATTTGATTTTAGGCTGAGTATCAGGTTCTAAAACCAAAAGACATGAAAGAATTACCCAACTGCAAATTTTAGAAATTTAAAGGGGTTCTTAGGAATTTTAAAGTTTTTTAGAATCTTTCAATTTTTTTTTTTTTTAAATATAATTTAGAATTTTTCAAGTTGAAAAATTATAATTATAAAATTGCCTTCAAATTAGATAGTTAAAGAATGGAGTGAATCTAGTTGCTACTTTAGGAACTAGATGAGTATATAGCGAGGGGCAAATAAAGAATTGAATAATACATGGAAACATTTAAATAAATACTTTACAAAGTAAAGAAAGCAAGAAGTGCCATGGTCTCATTGATTTTTTTATAAAAAAGAAACTCGACAATATATAATTAATTTTAGTGAGAAATGAGAGCCATCTATCTCTCCCTAAAATGACAAATGGTATTTTATGCTACCCTCTGTAACTATAGTATTAAAATTTCTATCAAATTAAACCAAAAAGATGGAAGCACCAGTGGTCTAGTGGTAGAATAGTACCCTGCCACGGTACAGACCCGGGTTCGATTCCCGGCTGGTGCAAATGTCTTTTCTTTTTCCTTTTTTTTTTTGCCCTTTACGACAAGCAGAAGAAGACCTAATTTCGAATTAGAGGATTTTCGTCTCCACGTTCTCTAACCCTAATTTCAATCCGATGACGATTCTGATTTTCCTCATTTATTGAACGGTTATCGTCTATCCGTGATGACGAAGAGAGAGAGAAAGCAATAAAGAAGAAGAAGAAGAGGCGAGACGATTTGAGAACTGAGAGCATTCAGAGAGGATGAGAGCCGTCGGAATGCTCCATTGATGCCTGGAGTCATGGATGGAGTTGCGTTCAGTGGATTTGTCAGATCGAGTTCCTGAAGATGAGTTGATCCAAAAGCTCAGAAGATTGAGACGGCCGCAGACCACAATTCACGATCGAGTAAGACAGATTTCGTGATTTTGTGTTTGTTTTCTACTACTGTTATCATCTGTCACTGTTAGGGTTTCCACGGTGCTCCGTGATTCATAGGAATTTGCTTTATCAGAATTAAGCCACTCATCGAACTAGTAGCAAACCTGTTCAAGAAAATAACATTTTTAGAAGTTAGAACACAATTTCAAATTATTTGAATCCCCCCCCCAAAAAATAAATACGGAAATCATCTTTGCTAAGAACCCACCCACCTACTCCCATGGGAGTGATTTTTAGCTTAATTCAGTAGGATATTTGGAATCTATGTTTGTTTTCTTGTATGGAAACAATCGTGTTTTTATACTCTGGCAAATTTGATTTTGTAAAGTGTAAAACAAAAGTAAAAACAATGAAAGGAATCGCAAGTACTCATGACATAAACCTTTCGTGTATTATAAAGATTTGAATCTTGAAAAGCAGTAATACATTCATTTTATAAGATATGAATCCATTAAAAGCATTAGCGCAATAATTTTTTTTCCAAATAATTATGCAAATGTGTAGTTTCTGATTCCACATACATCCCGCTTGAAAATTGTCAAAAAAAAGGAAAGTAAAAACTCGAGATAAGAACCCGTCACCTCTTGGCTCCCTTACTTTGTTGTAAAATCTCGGTACAAGCCTGTCGGTTAGTAGGTTGAGTTACAATTGATTTTCCATTCCACAATTTGGATGAGAGTGAGCAATTCGGACGCACACAGCGTGGCACCACTGGCCTGTAATTCCACTGGTTCCACGCTAGTGTGCGCCCAAAATCTCCCTCTCTTGGTATTCTTTCTCCCTTGCTCTTCCATTACCCTCCCGCCCCCCCCTCTAATGTATACAAAACTTGAACAGATGCGGTCGGGCTGTGAAGCTTGGGGTTTGATGTGGTTAATCATATACAAATTTCGAGGCTCTGTGATCAGAAAGCTTATGCAGAGAATGACCATGTGTGTGAGGACAATCATTGGAAAAGAACAAAAGATAAAGGTAGCTGAATGGGATCAGCCTTAGGGCCGCGTCCACCTCTATGTGGTGGCACGTTTCCAACTTCTCGGAGGGGGAGCCCTAGCCAATATGACTCGGATCAGGAACTCCTGTGCCAAAATGCATGTCCCAGCCCTCCTAGTCTTTAAATTGTGACACCTGTCTATTTGTAATTTATTAAAAAAAGTTGTGTAATTTACCCATCTCATTAATAATTATAAATGAACATGTGTCACCATTTAAAGCTTGAGACAGGGGCTGTGACAGATAATTTGGGACAGGGGATCCTGACCCATATGACTCTCACTCAAGCAGTTTGCTTGCAAAGGGATGATACTCATACTCCACCTGTACACATAGGCTCTGTATGATGTATGGTTCTTGTAACACCACAGATTTTTTGAATCTGATTTTGTGTGTCTGATCAACTTAGATCCGTATGCTATGAACGGTACTGATCATAAAATTGGACCAAAGATGAGGCCAAATGATTCACTTGATCATTGTATATTTTGAAGACAAGGTAAGTACATGTAATTAGATGCATATGACAATAATGTACCATAAAATAGTCATTGCACTGAAGAACAACACAATGGGCTATAGAGTAAGTTAAAGTATAAAATTAGCAATATGGAAATAACACTAATTGCTGAAAATGGTTGAGAAAAATTTGGGAAGGCACTTGATCTATGAAAACTGGAAAAAATAAAAAATTGAACAAGATGGAAATGAAAATTGCTGAAATATGTCTTCGAAGCATTTTATGGTCGCTTACCCACAAAGAATGGGTTGGGTGCCCCATCTGGATATCTTCTGAAGCTTTTGCTCAGGAAGCGACACGTGGAGGGCTGATGTATCCTATGGCTGGAAAAAAAGCCACGCCACCAGCCTATACAAATTTAAGTTGACCGTTTTACTTCAATAATGACAGCTCACTAATTACAGTTTTTTTCCTTTAAAGTATTTTTCATTCCCATCTTGGCCCTTTAATTAGAACTTTTCCCACTTTAGCCTTCAATATTGAAACTCTATACCTTTGGGATATCTATATTATTTGGGGTAGTGTTTTTTTTTTTAATTATTTTAGTTTTTGAGTTTTTTTTTTATTTGTAGTGAACATTTTTTACTATTTAATTAAAATTTTATATTTTTTCGATTCCTCTTGACGAAGAGTCCAAAAATAAAAAATCTTTTATTTAATTTGAAAAAATATTCACTAAAGATGAAAAAATCACTTTTAGATAATTTTTTTAGATAAAAATATTTTTTTTCATCTTTAGTAAACCTTTTCTCAAAATGCAAAAAGTTCTCTTTAGTGGGCGAAACGGGGAATTGATCAATACTTTAAAGGTACAAGCTTTAATTAGCCTTTAGAAGTTCAAAACGAGACTGAAAACAGAACTGCCATTGTTGATGCACAACGGTGCCGTTCAACTTAAATTTGTCTTCGGCTGGTGGCAATACTTTTTTTCCGCCATAGGATACATCAGCCCACCACGTGTCGCGCCCTGAGCAAAGGTTCCATAAGATATCCGGAGGGGCACATTCGGAGAGGATCCAAACCCACAAAGAATAGCGACTCTCAACTAAATTCCACATTAAAAAAACAAAAATTGGAAAATGTTAATCAATACCCATTGGGTGATGGTTAAAGAGCTAAAAATATATCTAAAATAGTGAAGAGTGTATCATAAGTGTGAAAGTATATTAAAAATTATGAAATGTGTATTGAAAAATTAAAATTTTTGTTATTTTGTATTTGTTAACCACTGTCCAATGAGCGATGGTTAGCAAGACCCATAAAATTAACACCGTCATATTTCTCCCAAACAATTTCAGATGTGTCATTTATTAATTGAAATAAGCTCGAAAATTTAATTCCATATCACACTGGTGGTGAGAACTTTTAAAGCTCAGTAATTAACATGTAGTTCCTCCCAGTCCCGGGCATATAGTTACATAGGCTCGGTTTCGGATACAATAATTTTTTTGGTATTATTTTTATTTTTAGTAAATTTATTTTAGTTTTTGGTCTACTTCTTTTTCTGGTCTATCTTTACTATATTAATAGGAAAGGTTATTTTCATTTACAGAAGAAAAAAAAGCAACTAAAACCCAATTTAATTCATTTAAAGGATTACTTCTGGATTCTTTTTTCTTTTTGTTTTTTTAATTTTCTTGGCTTATTAGCAAAAATTAATTTTTCCTGAAAAAAAATCTGACCCCCCAAAAATTGAATAAATAAAAAAATTCTCAAAAATTCCTATTTTATATTTGTGCCCTAATTTTTTTTTTGTTTTTGTGTGTGATATATATATATAGATAGATAGATAGAGAGAGAGAGAGAGAGAGAGAGAGAGAGAGAGAGAGATGGATTTCTGAACAAAGCTGGAAGAGAGCCAACATTGACAATTGAATTGAGAATAGAGAGAGAGCACAAAAAGGGCTTAAACTAGACTGGATCCCTTGTCTGGACCCGGGGATCCTGCGGCGCGCACCTCCCTGCAACCCGGCAGGAAGGCCAAAACGACATCGTTTTGGGTATATTTTGCTCAAAACGACGTCGTTTTGGGCAACAAAAATTTGGCCCAAAACAACGTCGTTTTGGGACAATACATTTTTAGATATAAACGACGTCGTTTTGGGACAGAACACACCCAAAACGACATCGTTTTGACCTCCTTGCCGGGTTGCAAGAAGATGGGCGCCGCAAAAAATCCTCACCCCCTTGTCTAGTCTAGTGGGAAACTACTATACGTTAAAAATGTGAACACATGGATGGGTTATTTCTTGTGTCCAAACATGGTGTTTTTGCGTGTGTTTTAGGAACTATTTATGACACAGACATGTGTTCTGATCTCAGAATCCCCAGACTCGATCCCTCCTGCAACGAATTCATTGATAAATGTCTCTCTGTAAAAAGCCTGTCTATGTTCAGTCACACCTTCAATTCACGTACCTAATTAGTACAATGTTTTAAGTGTCTGCATCATACATTTGTGAACTTTTCTTTTCTTGTTTTCAATTATTGAAAAATATTTAGATGTTTTTTACGTATAAGGTCTGATTATACTGCTCACAAATGCAAGTGAATCGTGAATTCAACTTATTTTCTAAGGGTATTTAGATCATTTTCACAAATGTATAATCTTGGCTACGTATTGTATTGTGGGGCATATTCGATTTAACTTTTACTATTCATTGACATATCTTATAACAGTTGAATCGAGTAATACTTATATTTTTCTCGTGTGATTGATCTTGATTTTTCTTTTGTGCTATTATTCTTAGCAACTTTGGTTTTTGGATAAATCTTAAAAATTGTACACTTATTTGGCCAATACAATTTGGGACATCCAAAATAAATACGAGAACAAATAAATTGGGATGGAAGAGTAGATAAGTAACGTTTCCAATCTTTTAAACATTTTGTAAAATATACTCTTCAATTAGAAGGAGAAGCTAGCAATCAACCCATAGAAATTTATAACGGAGAAGAATGGTCCTTGGGTTCAATTTACCATTCATGGAGGGGAGGTAAGTGTTATTTCAAAAACTTGATAGGAGCTTTCTGTTATTATTAAATATTTCAGGGGAGACTACTGTAATTTATGCTCTTTCAGAAAAGTACCACGAGTAATTAAAAAGATGATACGAGTAATAAAGATACTAGACAGAGAGATCACCTTTTCTCTTTCCCGATAGAGAAATTCGATAATTGAATCTCTCAGTTAAGGCGGAGGGTGCTCGCTGCTCAGAACCTACGAGGGCATACATGTCCTTTCGCCCGCAAAATAAATACTGGCTGGCAGCGCAAAACAATTAAAAACTGCTGCCTCATGAATCCAGAGACACAGAAAATAGGAGCACAGCAGAAATTAATGGTGCGTGTAAATGTGTAAGGAGAGTCCTTAAAGCTCTTTTGAATTAAAAAGATGTTGTGAGGAAAAAAAATAAAAATAATTTTAATCTATCTAATCAGTTACCATCAACCCTAGTAGGCAATGATCGTTTAATCTAGTGATGAAAAATGCCGAATAAGCACCACATGGTGCCATCTAACAAAAATCCTAACCCATTTTAAAACTCATGAAGCCCGTGCCCGTGCCCGTGTCCGTGCCTGAGCGTACTCAACTTTTTCCTATTGTCACCCGCCACCCCACCACCACCCAAGAGACAAACGACAAATGGCAATTGCTGGGATGTGGTTGGACAATGGTTGCCCGATGCCAGTCGCTGGACGCTGGACATGCTGGGGTAAAGATGAGAGTGGTCGTCAAGGGTGGGATGCTATTGATGGTAGAAAATTGTTATCTGGGGTTAAAATGAGAACCAATTAATACTTTAAGGGGACAAAGAATAATTAACCTTCAAACAATTACAAATAATATTTTTTTTTGGGTAGAATTAGCTAGCTAGGATGGGGACGTGACCTATTAACCATGTCCACTTTGTGCAGTTTTGTCTACTGAGAAAAGAGAGAATAGGATTAAATAAGAGATGGTTCAAGTGCCGAGGCGTCCCACCTCGCTCAGAGAAATAAAGGGCCGAAGAATAACAAGCCCACTTCCAGAGCAGCAGAGTTCCAAAATTTGAATTAAATAAAAAATTAAATTTTTTTTAATAGTTTAAATAAATCTGAAATATTCATTTCGTATTTTGAAAACTTTTATTAGTTCAAATTATAAAATTGTAGCAGTGCTGCCCTACAGCAACGTTGCATTATGTAGGTTCAAATAGCAAAAATTTTGAGGTTTCAATTCCAAGTCTCAAGTTTGAATCGTTTTAGTTATAAACTATTTTGGTATTAGTGCAAAAATAATTGACGTTTTTTTCAGTCCTGAATGAATCATGCTAATTGTCAAGTAGGTATTGTGTTTTTAAACTCTCGACTTAACTCAACATAGAGTTGAATATCCGACTATATAGATTATGCCTTTTAATGCTTCTGTTTCATTGTTGCCATGACTTGTGATGACACTTTACAAGAAAGAATTAAGAGATATCTATCTACCTATGTATGCGCATGGTTAGCTTTATGAAGTTGAATGGAACAAAAATATGATGGATTGTAATTAAATTATATTGGTATGGTACTGGTTTATTTTATAAAATTTGTGAATCTTTTAATTAAGATCACCCTTTGCCTTTGCATGCTGCTTCCTCGACTCCCCACACTGGCAATGAAGTTTTTGAGGAAATCACTACAATGCTCATGCTGTACAAAATGATGAACATGTCTTGGCGGAGCATCGACTAAAATAAAAAATAAGAATTGCTGCGGTAGATGATAACATTGGTTTGCTTTCTTTCTTTCTTTTCCGTGTCGTGAACGACTGACTATATATATACACGAGACTCTCGAGATTGTTGTCGCGTGATCATCGTCATTTTGCATTGTTCAATATTTTGTCTGAATTAATTTAAACTAGCCTGTCTCAACTTCTGTTGCAAAGTGAAACATGATAGATGGTAAATACTTTTTTAGTGGAACTGCCTATACTATGTATCACAATTGTTAAATGTCAACAAAAAATTATCAAAATACCCTTAAGTATTTATTACTATACATAACATGATAGAGATGGCTAGTGTTTTTAGGATTACAAAAATTGACTACTGTCATACTGGTTATTTGGTGTCATTTATCTCTCTTTCTCTACTTTTTTTTTGGGTAAGTTATACTTTCATTCAAAGCCAAACCAACAGAACAAACAGTAGCAAGTAAACAAGGAGCCTTCCCCACTATCCACATCCTGCAAATTTTTATAGAAGCTGATAATTTTTTATGCTATTTTTCTTAAATTGAACATTTTCTTAAACTGGCTTTGCGTCTAATGCCAGGATTACTTTCTATATATAGGCCACACTCAGCCATTTCATTTTGTATAAAAAAATTATTGTTTTCCTGCTTGTATATAATTAATCTTCACTTTCACCTTAATTACTATATATTTATTAATTAAGAAACATATTTATTCATCCACCTAATACATTAACATTACATTCGCTTCGCTTCGCTTGTAATTAGTTAAAAAAGATGGGGTCCACAAATGTAAGTGAAATCTATTTTATTATTTACTCAATCACAAATAAAGACAATGATCACCCACTTGTCAAGTCAATGAATTGCAAGAGAAGCACAAGATTTATGTTGAGGACTCCAAATGAGATTATAACTTGTTATGATTACTTTGACAAATACAGTATGACTTGCTTACAAGTGATATTGGGATGGTGAAGGACAGCCAATGGTGTTATGATTTAGTGGCCAAATTAAGGTTGATTAAGTCTAAAGTAATCTATTTTATACTTTATCTAAAACTGAAAAAAAATATTAAAAAAAAAAAGAAAGCTCACATTAGTCAAACAAGTAGCATTTCTAGACCTAACTTTCTCATCTAGTTCACATGGACGAGAGATGAAAATGTTAAATTTCATTTGATATCAAATAGAATTTTAAATAATCTATGATATAACTACAAATAATTGTTCAATACATGTTCTCGTATTTATACCTAATTTTGAAAATATGTTATAAAATTTAAATTTAAGAAAGTTTGACGCATTATGCACCCATCACCTAATCTTCGAATCCGAATCCATAATATCTGATTGGAGAACTCAAGGACCATTGTAGTGGGACTAGTCTCATAGTAACAGTCCACCACCTGGACAGATAATCATGGTAAGTAGCTTCTAGTCCAATAAGCTCCAAGATTGGAGAAAATTCAAGTCAACTTTGTCTAACAAAAGCTTTAATCATTCTACATGCTATATTTCAAGAAGAAGAGAGGCTGCTACCGTAGTCGGCAGCGTATTATTTACGAATAAAAATGAAAAATACGATGTATACACATACACACACGCATATATATATATATATATATATATATGTATGTATGTATAGATAAGTATATGTATGTATATATATAGTGACAAAACCAAAATTGTAAAATAGAGGGGCACATATAATTAGATCATAAATACTTTTTCTCCATAATCAACAACAATGAGATATAACTAAGCTTAAATATTCATGAAGAAGCTTAAAAGTTTCTAGCATAATCTGAAAACAAAAGTATTCATTCCTAACGCTTCCAAAATATAAAACTTTTCAAAATCACTATCTTTTTAAAATAATCCTAAAATCATAAGGGTTTATTACATTCTAATAGATATATTTACGTAGTATTAAAATATAAGTATCTATCTTATATTTTCTAGTTCTTTATTGGCAAAATTATATAAAAAAAATAATAATTCAGAATTCGATTTTGGTAACAAATTAAACCATGTAATTTCAATTGCAACAAATTAAATCCTTAAATTTTGATCAGGTTACAAATGAGACTTTCCGTCAGTCTCTGTTTTATTAGCATTGACAGAACTAACTTATTCCTATCAAAAGATTAGAAAATGACATTGTTTGACATTATCCCCCTTTAAAACTTTATTCACTGCATTTAGGGCTTATATTTGATGCAATTATGACGTATTTTCAAGTTAAAACTCAAGTTACTTTCTAAAGTTTTGCGTGAAAAATAGTTCTAATTGCATCGATTAGATCTTTTAAAGAGGAATAATGTCGAACGACATTGTTTTTTTAATTTTTTTGTCCAGAATTAATTGGTTCTAGCAACCCTAATGAAATGAAGATTGACGTATGGTTTCAATTATAACCAAATAAAAAAAATATAATTTAATTTGTTACAATTAAAATTAGAAAATTTATTTTTAAACTGAGGTCAATCCTAATGTTCATTTCAGAGTTTTCCCTTCTTTATTTTATCCGTGAATGTGTAATGCCATGTATTATATATTTACTTTTTTGTTTTTAGAAAACTTAACTTTACTCGTCAAATTTTCTTAATTATGGAACACGTACATTATGCTTCCACACCCGATAGCTAGAATCTGAATCTGTCCTCAAAATATGTCTCTTGTACCACTTTAATTTTCAATATATATAATGTCCCAATTAGGGATGGCAACGGGGGCGGGTTCGTCCTCCCCTACCCCCGTCCCAAACTTGTGATGGGTTGAGAATTTTTCCCCCACCCCCGCCCCGATTAAGCCCCGCCCCGTTTAATAAATTTGTTAATTATATATATTTTATATATAATTATTGATATATATACATATATAGTAAGAATATTATGGTATAATTTTTAAAAAATAGAGGTAATTTTGACCATTTACACATAATCGGGGTAATCTGAGCGGGGGCGGCTAAATCCAAACCCGCCCCGATTATTAAACGGGTTATAATCCCCTCCTTTATTGAGACTCCAAACCCGCCCTATTAGAAGCGGGACCCGAAATAATCGGGTCAAATTGCCATCCCTAATCCCAATGTCATTCTCAATATATCCAATTAGTGTTTAAATGATCCATAACTCTAACACCGTTTAAATTCATTAACGAAACTAGGGACAATTTGGATAAAATAACCGTGATGGACCAAAGTGACCTAAAATACATACTTTGGAGATTATTTATGTATTCAATTATGATATATATAGTGTATAAATTTTATCTCTGATGTATCACGTCGGTGTTTAAATGGTCTTTAATTGCATTCTTGTTAGAATTCTAAAACTATAGACATTTAAATTTAGGATAATAATAAAAAAAATCAATTCCCCTCACCAAAAATAGGAATTTAGACTCTTTTAAAGAGAAAATCTTTCGCCAAACCATTCAATTTTTACTTAAATGGGTATAAAGGATAGTAGAAGAAGAAAAAATAGAAGCTTAATCATGTGATAAATTCATATATACATAACCAAATAAATATATTTCTTATTGAAATCAACAAAGAAAAGAATGAACCCAGATGTTTGGGTTATAATTAGTAGTATTAACTTATAAAATTTGTCTATATTAGCAATCATCTTTGTATCTATTTCTTGAAGATTAGTGAAATAACTTTTTTTGGTACGCAGTCTCTTATTCTCGTCTCTTTTTATTTTTTTATTTGTTAATTTCGATAAGAAAAGATTTGTTTGGTTAACAAGGTGTGTGTATATGAATTTATCACTGGGTTGAATTCTTATTTATTTTCTTTTATCCTTTATTGTTCTTACATTCAAACAAATGAAAATGGAATGATTTGACGAAAGATTTTTCCTTCAAAAGATTCTAAAATCCTGTATTTGGCAAGGGGAATGATTTTTTTATTACTATCCTAAATTTATCCATCTACAATTTTAGAATTCTAACAAGAATGGATTTAAGGACCATTTAAACACCAGCTTAAAAATTAACGCACTTTGTATATCAGAGTTAAATACATAAATGGTCTACAAGTATATATTTTGTATCACTTTGGTCCCTCACAGTTGTTTTAAATAAATTGCCCCCACTTGCGTTAATGAATTTAAACGGCGTTAAAACTAGAGATCATTTAAGCACGAATTAGATAGATTGGGGATGATATTGGGACATTATCCATATTAGGGACCAAAGTGGCATGTAAGACATACTTTAGGGACAATTGCAGTATTTAACCCAGTTAAATATAATATATCGTCTTGGGTGGCCTCGCACACGTTCCCTTCCTCTATAAATAGTGCCCTTCCCATATATTTCCTTCTCCACCGTGTGAGCTTTCAAAATGTTAGAATGAAGGGTTTTTTTTGCTTTGCTTTGCTTAGCTTAGTTCAGCTCTCAAAGTCTTCCATAAATATCTTCATACAGTATAGGAGGATCCATAAAGCTCAGGAGGGATAGCGCCAGGAACAATGGTGGCGATGGCGGTGTGGTGGCGCTATCCATTCTGAGTTTCACGGGTTCTTCGTACTATCTCTGTGCTGTTGCAGCCCCTCCAAGATAATCTTTTTCCATATGGGTATGAACTATATTACCTGTTTATGATTTATCTACCTCTAGCTTATTTTTTCTCTTTTTTTAGGTTAGGTTTGGTTTGGTTTTGCCACAATAATATCGTAATAAAAATATGTGATATGAATCATATGACCTAACTTTGCAGATAAAATCATGATTTTCTCACTTTGCTAGATCTTATGCAGCCGTGGATCCGTGCCAATATATCAGTAAATATATATATCCGTATGTATCAGAAATCCAAAATCTGATTAAGTATGATATGATATGTTATGTATTAATCATATTTAAAACCTTGTTCTGTCATATCAAATGTGGTCTTAGGTTTAAGACGAAATCATGATCATTATATTGTTCTTTGTTCTTCGTTTTGAATTCTTCTTTCTGCCCAAATTGAGGGTTCGGTTTGATTTCAGTTTTAGGTATGATCTGGCTTTAATTTCTTCAGATTTCTAATATTCTAGGTTTTGAGTTTCAAAGGATTTTTCTTTTATTAATTTCAGATACAATCAAATATCTCTCAAGTTTCTCTTGCTCTTGGTTTGGCATCAATGGCTATCAGTCGGAAGACTGAAGACGTGAGTATTTCAAGAAGCAAATCCTCAGAGAGAGAGCTAGAGAGAGCAGGTTTTATGGTTGTGACTTGAATTATTGCAGGCTTTTTAAATAATGGACTGCTTTCCAAGGGAAATGTTAAAGCAGGTGTACAATATGTAAAAAAATGTGTGAAAATATATGGAAGTATAAAAGAATAAGCGAAGTGCTTATTGAAGTTCTAATTATGTTGATATTATTTGTTCCTTAATCAATATTGGGCAATATTTAGGTCATTAGTTGGCCATTTTGTACGATGTGTAAGATGATAACGTATTTTAAGTTATATTTGGATGATGGAATATTTAAGAATGTGATTCCAAATCTTTGTGATTTTACTGTTTTGATGAAATAAGAAATAAAAATATGATCTATGATCTCTATTAATTCAATCAGAATAATATTTTGAGTCCTCTCCAGTTTTAGTCGGTAATCTCGTATTCTTTGATCAATCTTAAAAAAAGGTTGTAGACAGATTCAAAAATATTTCTAAAGTATTATTTTCTGATTAAGATGGTAGAATCAATTCCAATAATGGGATAAGATTCAAAATGAAAATTACCATCATCATGATAACCAGTATCTGAGAAGTTTATTTTATTTTTGGATGAAGGAAGTTTTGAGAAGGTTGATATGACTTTAGGGCACCATGTGTGTCTTGGTATTTGGGTACAAAGAAACCAGCTTAACTGTGAAAGATCCCCATCCATCTGATCTTGCTAGTTGCTGTTAAAATATTGTAGAAGATGTTCATGATTTTTGAGGATAGTGGGGAATGTGCTTCAACAGAAACACCCACCAGGGCCACCACTCTCTACCTAGCCTGGGAATCTATACTCTACACCTCTCACTTCTCACTTAGGCTGTGTTTGTATTATGAATTTGTTAATGAAAAAAAAAATAGAAATAGAAAAGATAGATGATCTAATAATTTTGAAATGTTAGATTGTCTAAATTTTTTATTATCATTTTGTTTTTTTTCCCACCATATTATGGATCCAAGTACAACCTTAGATTTGGTTAGCCACAACTCTATGTTAATAATTCCTAATATTTTTATATTTTATTCATAACTAACTAGAATAAAACGTAACCTATACCATAACAAAAAGTCACAAAACAAATCACACTATAAAAAGCATAACAAACGAATTAAAAATATTGTTTTTTTTATGTGACATGCCTATTTGAAACTTGATTACCATACAAATTTGTACCCAACACTGCAAGATATATATAACATTTTTATGATGCATACATGTACTATAACTTTCTTCATAACTGGCATATGATTACCACTCTCGAAATAATTCCATCCCGCCAACAAATAATTTGAAAACAAACTCTTATTATAAGGATCAAACACGATTGATGCAGTTTTCTTAAAAATAATGGAACTTGCTAGGTTAGATTAGTTGGTCATGTCTATACTCGGATTTGGAAGGTTAGTAAGGCAATCATGATCAAATGTGAGGTTTTCAAACATGAAAAATTCTCAAAATTAGGGTTAATTACATGCTCATAGGAACTGAGATATTTTTGTTCGGAAATTATTCTAAACAAATCAATTTGCAGGCTTAGGGTTAAAGAACATCATAGAATTCATCCTGATTTTTTTGTAGGTTCAAAAAGTTGCTATAGTGGTTTGTAGAAGGAAAAATAAGATTCGAAAACTCACTCATTATTGTCACTTTATCTGATGCGATCAATTTCAATATGTATTTCTCACCCTCTAGATCAGAATGAGTTAAAAGTGATACAATTTAGAATGAGTAGTTGAGAGGGTGTATTTGAGTGGTTCTCAAGACGTGAACAAAAAGTGGAACAAATAAATAATTTAGGAGTTGTCAAGATAATTAAGCCCTTTCTTCAGTTTTATTCCATAACCGGTAAAACATTCATTATATCGGTGATATCACGCAATTATTGCCGCATATTATCAAAATTCAATTACAAAGTGTCACCTTAATATGACAGTTGTTAATTTTTCAAAAGGTGGTTAGGTATATTATTGGTCGGTTATACTACGTCATCAACGCCACGTTGACGTTGTATAACCGTTGCATTGAGAATTTACTCCCTGAAACCCTTGAGAGGGTGTATCTGAGTGGTTCTCAAGATAGGGGTAAAAAGTGGAACAAAGCAATAGTTTAGGAGTAGTCAAGATAATTAAGCCCTTTCAGCCCACCCCGAATCACATCACTCTCCTCTCTGCCTCCGCCATCGAATCGCCTCCGCCGCGACCATCCCATCCCAAAATCTCAACTGTTAGGTATGTATATATCTTCATTCTTCTTCTCTCCTTCAAATTTTTCCATAATTTTCTTTTCTTTTGCCTTTGAAATCTGAAGTATTTTCGCCGTAATTCAAGTTCCTATTTGCAGCCATGGACGGGACACTTGCAATCCGCTTCGCCGCATGTCGAGCCGGACTCGCAAGGTGGCTCCAAAAGTGGCTGCCGCTCTCTCAAGCAGCGACAACCGAACACAGGTCATTCCGGGCCCCTTTCTTTTTTCGCAGATTTCAATTTTAACGTGTCAATAGTCCGATGGGATTATTTGTCAGATTGGGGATTAAAAGTGAGAATCTGTTCGTCTCAGACGGTTCTTGCTCGTCTTGAAGCTTTGGAGAATGATAATGCTGGAATAGAGACGGTAGAGGTCAACAGTGATGACAATGCTTCTCTTGACGATGAAGATCATGGTCTATTCGAATTGTTTTCATTTTCTCTTTTGCAATTAGACTAGTAGTCTATTATTTCAATTTTTGATGCGACCTGAGGATTTGGTATTCTTTGAACATAATGAAGGTGTTTTTGCTAAACCTTTGTTTGAGCATGGGATTTTTTTTTGTTTTCATAAAATTTCCTTTAAGAACAGGCCAGTTCTTCCATATTCCTAACCAGGCAGCCATATTGTTTCTGCTTTTGACAACTTAAACTCCAAACACACAAGCTTACATAGTTTGGCTTCTACAGGCGAGAGAGTTAATCCACTTTAACATAATAGAGATTACAAATATGAGACCAGAAATACCTAAAATCCCAACACCAATACCCGAGCCTTGAAGCTGGACCCACTTATGGGGTTCCCAATTTCATTGAGCCCCAAGTTCTATCTATAGACGGACTAATGATTATCAAGTTGAATGTAGGTGAAGCGTGTGGGTGGATAGAGAGCGTAGGTGTACTAGAGTGGTGGATAGAAGTGCTGGTATACGAATTAGAGTGTGCATGGATACTATCCAGAAGAAATGACAATGGGTTGTAGGATGTTCACACATATAAGCTCCAAAATGAGAGATGTCATGACAAAAAGGCACACAAGAGATGAAGAGGGTCTCCTTTGTAGGTTTGGTTTGTGGTAGTGGACACACATTCGGAAGAAGGTATGAATCTCTTTGGATGAGATTGAGCATGGGGAGTGATGGAGCCACGATGGCCAACTAGGCATGGATGTGTGAATGACATGACTTTTTGGATTAGGAGGTGTAGGCAACTTGCTGAGAGTGCAAGCCACACAAGTTAAAGTAAGGAGGTGAAAGCGTCTAGATTGACGACTGCCAGCACTTAGACGAGGGGTCTAGATATCATTTTACGCCTAGGTAAGGGGATACAAGGCATTTATGTTCAGATTTGGTCAAGCATGATTGCGTATGGCAGCATTGAAGATCAACACGTGGTTTGTTGTGCATGAGCGGAGGGGTGATTGTTGCGTGTGTGTGGACGATCCTGATCGAATATCAAGATAAAGTGTTGGAGAGTGAAAATCTCTATACAATGCCACAGGAGAATTGAGCAAGGGGAAGAGAGAGGAGGAGCCAAATTGAGAGAAAGAAAGCCAGAGTCCTAGGGTTTTCATGAATCCAAGTAGGAATTCCAAGAAAAAGATGATGAAGATTAACCTTCAAACGTGGGGGAGGAGCCCCTTATTTA
>BRYE01000013.1:10442500-10445000 GCA_030159115.1 Actinidia arguta var. hypoleuca | reverse complement strand
GGTGTATGCATCGGACACATTCGGAGCTGCTCCTGTAAAAAGTGCTTGTCTTAGGACACTGATGGGGTCCCTGTTCCACCATTCTCCTGTTCATCATCACAGATATTGTTACACTCATAACTTGAAATATTTAGGAAAATTAAATGAGGAAACGGGAAACTGTTCATGAGAGGGAGAGGGGGAGTGAGAGTGAGATTTGTCCATTACCAAGAAGAATAGGGATTTCGTGCTTGGGTTTTGGGAAGGGGTAGGTTGTACCCAATTTCGGATAGATGATGAGTGCTCCATAAACAGTGGCTCTAAGCCATCTGCTATGAGCATGCCACCAGAGTGTTCCCTCCTGATTCTCAATTGTGAACCGGTACGTGTAAGTTGCTCCCGGCTTGATTGGACACTGGGTCACATACTCAGGGCCGTCTGCCCATGGCGTTCGCATTTGGCGAATTCCATGCCTGATAAATATAATACCGAAACATTACATTACCAGCTTATGTACCTGGATGTGAAACTATAAATGTGCATGCATGATTAAATGCACATCTCGTAGATGTATATATAGTTACCAGTGGATGGTGACATTGTAGCGTGCGCTGTTTAGGACTTTGACAACGAGGGTGTCTCCGTTTCGTACTTTCAGTGTTGGCCCTGGAAGCTGCCCGTTAACGGTGATTATATTGTGGGTTTTGCACAGCCTAGTCATCGGAGTTTCTTGTACCTATTTCAAAAAATACAAGTGATTACGTTTATAACCCAAACAAAATCACTAGCAAGAAGAAGAAAAGAAATAGGAGCACGACAGGAGGGGAGGAGAGAAGGAAGACATACGACAAATTTATGGTGGTGAGTTTCAGCATTTGCAAAAGCTAGTAAAGCAAGTAAAAACAGAAGGCTCAGGAAGAGGAAGTTGCCCTGTGGCTTAACACAGTCTTTGTAAGTCTTCATCTATTCTATCTCTTCCCTTCAAGCCTTAGTTACGTGAAGTATAAAGTGTTATATTCTGAGTTTTAGAGTGCTTAATGAACCAGTTATTTATACTGCTCCAGAGAGAGAGAGAGTGGTTTAGGCCTTCAGGAGATTAGGTTATCTGTCAAGAGTGGCATTAAAGTCCAAGGCAACCAAGTCCAACAATAACGGAGTTGGTGCACCAGCTAGTTCTGTTCATTGTTAAATTAACAAAGATTCTGTTATGGGTCCTAATTAAACACACTAGTTCATTCAATAAAGAAAGTGGCTTGATGTCTGAGCTCCCAAACACCCTGAATTTCAAATTTCTCTGGTGGGGATACGTAGTGTTCTAGGTGATTGATTTTGAGCTATACATAGGGAGTTTGCTCTAAAACTGTCATCTTGCACCCGCCTTAGAGTATATGCTTCAATAGGAATCACACAAAGATGGACTCGAAACCTCTAGTAAGATGCATGCTCATAACCAGTAGATAAAGTACATTTCATAGTCTGTTTTAGGGATTGACGACTTACCCATTCAGGCAGGGACGGAGCCAGGAAAGAAGTTTAGTGGGGTCAAAATCATAAAATTATGGAATAATAGCGTAATTTTTTTCAATGAGGTCAAAGTAGTGTATTTTTTCTTTATTGGGGTGAAAGTGTAATTTTTTTGCGTACTAAAAATGCAAAATTTTTTTTTAGTGGGGGCCAATTTACCTAGCTCCGCCCTTGCATTCAGGTTGCTTTTCCTCCTTGAACTTTTGAAAATGGTTAACAGGCATGAATGAACACAAAATTCTAACATTGGAGTGACGAACGTATATATGTATTTGTAAGGAAGTATAGAAAAACGCTTGGAGTGGCGGGTATTTTATGCAATCAAAAAGTTTTAGGGTGGCAAACCCATGTAGTTTGAAAAAATTTATACATACTACTCGTAAACGAGTTTTTTGGAGTCTTATGTATTCAAGCAATCGCAATGTTAACGACTCAAAAAATCACTATTACATAAAGACGAGCCAAGTTTTGAATTGTTCATAATAACTCGATTCGTTTACATCACTATGCACAATCTTCAGAGTCAACTTGTGCAAAGTGGTCATTTCTTTATGTTTATGACTTGGCTAGAATCACTAGTAAAATATGGAGTATGATAGTTATGGTGTGGTTGGCTAGCCAAACAATCCTCTCCCCCCAAAGGAAGCACATAAACTGAGTTACACTTTGGCTCATTTTAGTTTAATGTAATGATTGAAATGATGTTTCATTAGATATTGTGGGTGGTGTTTGGGTAAGGTTTGATGGATTTAGAGAGAGTGTGTTTTGGTTTAGTTGGCTGCCATTTCAGTTAGAACTTTGAAAGTGACCGTTAACGCTGTAAGCATTTTGAAAATGGCTCTTTGAGGCTTTGTTTGGATGATGCAATTGTGAAGAACATAACAAAATAAATTTAGTTGTTATTTTATCATCTTTTTATCTTTGGGTAATTTTTATTTTACACCCTTCAACTTTCACTCATATTTCACTTTCATTCTTAGTGTTTTAATTTAAACAT
>BRYE01000013.1:10432500-10435000 GCA_030159115.1 Actinidia arguta var. hypoleuca | reverse complement strand
TTGTTTAAGGATTTGGCCAGAAGAAAAGAACTCCTTCACAGCTGCTGTGAAGTCTCTGCCCACTATGTCCCATGATCTTTTGAAGAAACATGATGAGAAGCCATCTGGCCTTAGGGCCTTATCTTCCCCAATGCTAAAGAGGGCAGCTCTGATTTCTTCATTTGAGACAGATCGAGTGAGATTGGTTGTTTGCCCTGAATCTAGGATTTTCCCTCTGGATACTATGCTCCTATTAAGCCTGCTGCATTACCCCTTGGTTCCCAGGAGATCAGTGTAATATTGCACAAAAGCCTCACTTACTTGGCTGCTAGACTGAGTTCTGGTCCCATTCTCTAGAGTGATTGAGGAAATGTAGCTCCTGGCTCTTTTACTTTTAATCAGATTGTGGAAGAATTTGGTACCCTTATCGCTATTCTTCAAAAACTTGGCCTTAGCCAGTTGTGAGCAATAGCTCAACTCTGATGCAACCAACTTGAGGGCTTTTGCTCTGAGCTCCGGGACTGCAATCTGGAGTTGAGGATCTGATTGGTTGTCATACAGCTGCTGCTGAGCTTGAACCAAATCTTCCTCTGCTACCATGGCTCTGGCTGAGATGTGGGAGAAGTGTTGTTTGTTCAAACTTTGAAGAGGGCCTTTCAAAGCCTTAAGCTTCCTACAGAACCTGAACATGGTTGAACCCCTAATTTGCATTCTCCAAGAATTACTCACCAAGTCTAAGAAATTTTCATGATTTGCCCACATATTGAAAAATTTAAGGGGAGTGGTTCCCCTCTCATTTTCCCCAGAAAGGACACAGTGCAAGGCGAGTGGTCAGAAAACTTCCCAGGGAGGTCAAAGCGAGCTTAGGTTGAAAAGCCCTTTTTGATCCAGGTTTGTTTACCATGGCTCGGTCCAACTTGCACCAAATGGAGTTATTTGACCATGTATGGAAGACCCCAGTGGATCGTAAATCAGTGAGCCCAAGATTGTAACAACACTCTTTGAAGTCCCTGGTTTCATATGTTGTAACTGGGGCCCCTCATTGACCTTTTCTTCATTACTAAGCACATTATTAAAATCCCCAAAAGGATCCAGGGATTTCGGGAATTGGAGTTATACTTGCGCAAGTTTTCCCACAGAGGTCTCCTCCCCACAACAGTATTGTATGCATAAATGAAACTAATAGAGAAGGAAGTGTTTGAGGACTTACAAGTGGCCAGGCAATGGATAGCCTGGTCAGTCTCCTCTTCAATTTCCAACTGCACTACATCCTCCTTCCAAATTATCAAGATCCTTCCATTCGGATGTTGGTTGAAGTTGTTTTCCACCCTCCAGCCCCTAAGCTTTTTCTTATCCATCTCACTCAAAGATTGGTGAGAAAGCTTAGTTTCCAAAAGCCCCATAACCGACACCCTGTTCCTCCTTAGATACTTCAAAATTCCATCTGCTCTGGGATGGACTCAGGGGAGTCCTCCATCTCTAGGATCTCTGGAATACTAGACAAAGCTTTGGATGGCCCAGAACCATTGCCTTCTGCAGTGACTCCAGATTTGGCTTCGGAGTCCTTTGATTGCTTTAGTATCCATCCTTGTAGGCTCTTCTCCCACTCATTTGTCCTTGATGTTGCGGATTGACCAATAGCCCCAGGAAACTCTATGACATCTCCCTGCTCAGTGCTCTTCTCAGTCAGCTGAGAAACCTTGTTTGGAGATTGGTGTCTCTCATTCACCTTTAGGGGGTACCTATTTTGTGGACTCTGTAAGGCTGACAGCTGCCTTATCTGCTGCCTTGGTGGGATTGTTTTACTTCTTTTTGCAGTTTTCCTTTATGTGGCCCACTACTCTGCAATGGGAACAATACCTGGGCAGATTTTCATAGTAGATCATTTGCTCATGGTCTCCCCCCTCCGGAAGCTACAGCGTAACCAAATGGATAAGGTCCCTTAACATGTCAACCTCAACTAGGCATCTAGCATAAGTGATTCTTTCTTTTTGGGTAGTCAACCTGTCCATATGGATTGGTCTGCCTATCCTCGAGCAGATTTCCCCAAAAACCATTGGGTTCCACATGGTCAAGGGGACATTCCTCATGTGCACCCAAATGGGGAAAGTACTGATAGCTTCTTTCCTAAAGGTGAATTATTTTGACATTGGCTTCAACAACAAAGGGCTACCGTAAATTATGTATAGGCCATTCTCCAGGTCCTTAAACTGGTCTTCTTTCAAACCAAATTGAAAAACAATCCATCCACTTCCGTGGAACTGAATTGAGGGGAACACTTTCTATGAGGCAACTAATTGGTTTAGGTCTGGCTTCCCTAGGAACCTTCCTCCAAAATAGCCAACTAGGCATCTCTCCCAAGGGCAATCTGAGCCTTTGATATCTTCCTCGCTTAGCTTTATTGGGCCTTCTTCCAGGTTGAAGAACTCCAGCTTGCTTCCATTTGATGGAAGCCTGTTCTTTGCAAATAGGCTAGCAAAAGGTTTTTTGATTACCTCTTGGGTTTCTTTCCTCATGGCCC
>BRYE01000013.1:10410000-10422500 GCA_030159115.1 Actinidia arguta var. hypoleuca | reverse complement strand
CTCAACAATCTTCTTTCTTGGGCAATTAGGGTTTGAACACCTGTAGTAGCTTCGTGGGTTTTCGCTCTCTTTCACTTGCTTTTGCCCATATTTTCTCCAATTGTACCCATCATCTGATGTTTGGTTACGCTGATCATAATCTGATTGAAACCTATTGATTTGAGAGTTTGTCTTGGTGGGTTCTTCAGAACCCATTGTTTGGTTTTCCTGATAATTTGAACAAATTCAAATTTTGTTAGAAAAATTTATTTAGGGTAAATTACACATTTTACCCTTGTAATTGCACCTAAGTTTCACTTTGCGCTTTTCACTTCTAATTGTATCCAGCAATCCCTCACTATGGCCATGTTTGATAACATATTTCAATTTAACGGAATTAGCAATTTAGGCCTAATCCCAAGGATTAATAGTCCCATGAAATTGGATTTGTAATACCCCTGAGATCCTAATCCTCCATCTTTTAAAAATCTATTAGTCTAGAGTTAATTTTTGAACTAGAACATGTACAAAGTGATCTCACATGACTAATAGTCTAATCTCACCCTCAAAATATATAATCAAAGGTAACCTATGGGTCAAGTATCAATATGAACGATAAATGGATGAAATTGCCACATTGATAATTGACTTAAAGTGTGTTTAATTGACACAATTAGAAGTGGTAGGTCAGCAATGAGACTTTGGTGAAAGAATAAGGATACAAAGTGTAATGTATCCAATTATTTATAAGGGAAAAAATGTGGAAATTGGACATGAACCATAAAAATTGAGAAAACATACAGTAAGAACTTGAGACTGGAAGCTCATATGGGTTGGTGTTGGAGGCCTTGTTTGGGTCTGGAAACAGAAATCAGAGTAATTCTTTTGCTCTTGTTTGGATTCCCGAACTGGAAAAGCCCCAAGTTTTGGAGATGGTAGAATCTGCATGTATATGCAAAATATATAAGAAAGAATATCATTCAAGTTCAAATAAGGAGGACATAACGAATAGGTTAAATTACACTTTCTAACTTAACTTTAGCTAAAATTTTACTTTGCACTATTTACTTCTCCTTGTGTCAATCAAATTCTTACTCTCCAAGTCAATTATCAACGTAATCCTTCTATTTATTCATCAGTTGTTTAATTAATTTATGAAAAAGCTATGTTGTCTTATAAAAAGAGGCTATATAACTGTTAATTGAATGACATGTCATGAGATGCACATTGATACTTAACCCAAAATATAAGGAGTTGATCAAAATAATTAGCAATAAAGGATATAAAGTAAGCTTAAAAGTACAGGGGTGAAAGTACGATTTATCCTAAGATGGGTTGCCGTACAAATGCTCTGTTTGGTTACAAATCAAGGAAAAAGAAATACCATTGTTACGCTCTTAAATTTTGAATTTAAAAATAAATAATTTAGATTCATTTAGTTATATAAAAATTTAAAAAAAAAATTTGTCCAAATCATAGGCAAGTAAGATTTTTCGAAAAAGAAAAGTAAAAAATAGAAAAAGAAAATTCAAGTTGGCCAAGCTTTTGCTTTCCTAAAAACTAAACAGGGTAAAGTAAAAGACTTGATTCTTAGCAACCAAACAGAGAAAAGCAGAGAACAAGTGTTGAAGATGCATACTTCGGAAGAAGAGAGGACGGGTGAATCCAAGAGGTCAGCTAGGCTTAAGCCAGGAGGGACGGTGAAGTAAGAGGAAGGAGAGAGAGAAGTGGCGGCGGAGAAGGGGTGGTCTTGGGCGAGGAGGTCGGTGAAGGAGGTGGTGGTGGAGGACATGAATGTGTTTGGGAAGGAGAAGTTTGGTGTTGTAAATTCTGAAGAGGAGGCCATTGAACAAATAGTTAGAGAGAGAGAGAGAGAGAGAGAGAGAGAGAGAGAGAGGTGGGTTGGGAGAGACAGAGGCGGTTATATAGGGTGGTAGCTTGGTGGACTTGACAAAGCTTATTAATCCAGTTTGACTGTGGAAAATGGAAAATAAAAACATTTTTTTATTTTGTTCTTTTGTTCAAAGTTGGTGGGTTTGACTGGCTGTCTGAAAAATAGTTATTTATTCATTTATATATATTTTATTTTGGCTCGTAAAATTATTTAAGAAAAATACATTTGTAACTACATGGACAGAGAAAAAAATGAACTCCGCCAATACGGCAATGCATTACTCATCTATTACATTATTATATCCCCGCCCCAAAGGTCAAAGAAATTAGAACCCACACGCCAAGATGGCTCAGATATCATGTTTTCCTTGGTCACACAATAGAAAAAGACATTTCTCCAAGTCAAAACAGATTTGGGTATTCATATGTTACCGAGTAAAATAGGTGATTTTAGATTCTGATGCTCCCAAATCAAACAAACTTCTAAAACTATTTTTGAGAAGCCTATTTTGATGCATTTAAATTTGTTCTCAAAAATTAACTTTCAAAAATCTACAAGCTTCAACAAACACCGGATAATATGGTACAACTTAAACGATTTGACCACATACATGATGGGGATTTGCTTCAATAGTCTCTTTCTATATTTGTTGTTGCCAATCCAAAGGGGAAGGCCCTTTGGTTTTCTATTGGGACTTGACTTTATTATTATTCACACACAAATGACCAGGAAGATTACAAGCAGTCAAGGTCAAATTTTGAACAGACCAACAAAACTATGCACCGTCTTACAAAAACAAAAACAAAAACAAAAAAACAAAATGCAAGGATCTATGAAGCGTAGGAAAAAAACACAAAAAAACATGGAAGTTTCTGTTCAGAACCAATTTTGCAGAACAACGCAAAAGATATTCTCAAATTCTAAAAAATCACGTCCCAAAGTAAATGAATACAACGTAAAAGCAATAAATATTTTTATTTTCAAAAACAATTTTCTGAAAAACATTCTACAAAACTAATTCTAAAAAATAAACTAAACAGAATGTCTGTGTCTTGGTGCCTTTTCACACAATGCACTAGATAAAAATTCTGCATAGAATGCAAATACTGGTGCAAATGCTGCTAGCCAAAAGCAAGTCCCTCCGTCTCCCACAACCTCGTATGGTAGGCTTTATCGCAATGTGAAATTCGGATAAATCAAGGATAACATCAGTAGTTACAGAAAAAGAAATAAGTACAGCTTCCGCAATTAGTTATTTTCAAGGTCTATATTATCACATCATACAAGACTTTTACATATTGTAAAATACCTCAAAATCGCCTAGCCATAAATTGAAGCGCAACACTTACATTAAGGGTAAGTAGATTTGTTACTTCTTGGCATAAGTGATAGCCATGGGATTTTGAGGACTGATTTTGAAGCCCTGAAGAGCCTGCATGGCAACTGACGACTGCACGTCGTCTTCAAATTCTACAAAGGCAATGCCTGGCTTGGCTTCAACCATCCGGACTTCCCTGAAACCAGGATATTGTTGGAAAAGCATTTCCAGCATCATACTTGTCGCCTCGTCGGGCAAATTCTGTATGAAAAGTATGCTGTTCGGGGTTGCAGTTGCTTCTTGTACACCCGGCTTTCCAAATGAAGCCTGCATGCCAATCACAGCAGCTTATGTTGGTTAAAAAGCACGTATGGGCCACACTAAAACTCTATAAGAAATATATACATATGCAGGGAACAAAACCACAAACCACGGACATGGCAAGAAGGAAATACGCAAAGCGTGGAAAAATGGGAACTGAATTACCCATGAGCATATGGTTGCCAATTGAAAATTTGGATCATGTACAAAGCGGTTTTTAGGTTCTATTCTCTTTATCATGAACTAGATCTGTTTAAAGTTTTGTGTACGCATATTCTACAATAAGGGAACAAGGGCAAATTTTATTCAAAATATGGAAAGAGGAAAATTTGGGATTTTTTCTCTCAAAAACCTAAAAAGGCATTGTAGTTCTAAGGGAACTAAAAACATCTGAAAAGCTTGTTTTAGAAACAAAAAGAAAGAAAGAGAAAAGGGGGAGATTCTTATGGTTATCAGCAGAAGAGTGATGCCTATCACTGCTAATGGAAAGCCTAGGAGGGGAAGAACTAAATTGATAGGTGATGTTGCAGTAAAAAATTATACCAATTTAGTTAATTTAATCGGTACTTGACATAACAGAATAAAAGAAATGATTCTTGTAACAGACTTTACTGGGAATTTGGAACACAAGGCTTAGTATGATTTGGATTGGTTATCAACATTGAAAGGCCAACTCGTCCCATGAATCGTCTCCGAATCGCGACTAAGGCTTATTCTTACATGATTCGCCTAGATTCAGTGAAACTCATCAACATGAGGTTTAGCATACAAATTCAAATCAAGGCTTGGAATAAATCATTTCATAAGATTGCAATTGTGAATTGTAAGACTTTGTTAGTAAAGCCATGAAATAAGCAGGTCAATAAACCAAACATGCCAACTAATTTTACAGCACCATACCAGCTTTATCAAATCCTCAACCTTGTTTTTGTCAAGTTTTGGAGACCAAGCTTCCACTGCTCAACCAAGCAATGGCAACTGTTCTATTTTATTTATTTTTATAAAGTTTCCTTTATTCCATCATCTTCAGCTCAATGTGTATGCGCCTGAGGGTGCCTGGAGGCCAGATGCCCAAGAGTAATTTTTCCTTTTTTATTATTTTTGGGCAGGTTCATGTAGCCGACCCCAATTGATTGGAACAAAGGCTTAGTTTGGTTTGATATTCTTCTCGGGCAGGGTTTGGGTGGGGAGGGATGGAGGCAAATCAATAACACGATATAGAAATGCAGCGAACTTACAGTTGGGCCTCCATTGATGTCAGCTCTGGTACCATTAGCAGTCGCAGAGTGCTGTTCTTCAGCACGTTTCTTTCTGTCAGCTGAAAATGCAGATATAGATCAAAAAATGAAAACAATAAAAATAATAGTAACCCGTGGGTTCACAAATCAAACAACGAAAAACCCATTAACCAGACTGGAAACCTTCGCTCAAGTCACTTCAATAAAGATTTGATGTTTTGGGGCAAATTAATAAATGATTCAGTTGTTTGGATTATCATTGTCGTAAGTACGACGAGTTAGAGTATAATTTTGGCCCAAGAAAAGGATGATTACAGTGCCATATCTATTCAGTACTTTTGTTGTTGATCATCTTAAAAGTTCTTTTTCTTCATAGTCTTAAAAGTTGTAAGACCTAAATCTTGCATCACATGCAACCATTCATAATGCTAGTTTGACTTCACTTTGTCAGTTTTTTTTATCATAATTCCATTGTAAATCTCATTTTGATCCATGAAAATCAATTCTATTTGGATGTAAAATCTATTAAAAAGTGTAATTCATCAACATAACATTTAGACACAATTGAGGACATGTAAATAACAGTTAAGGACCTTACGGTATGTATTTATTAGCAGAAACTCGTTCTATGCACAGCAGCACGCTTAAAAAAAATAAAATATAAGTAGAGCTATTGTCTGGAATCCAAACCTTGGGGTTTTCTTTGTAATTTCCCAAAAAAAAATTGAAGAAAAATGTAATATATGCTACAGCATTATTTGATTTTGTTGCATAGTTTCATTGATGAATCCATTGCTCATAATATAGATTTTATTAAAAAAATTAATTGAAATTCAGTTAGTATAGTATCAATTTAATTGTTATAGTTTCATTGAAAAAACTCATTTTACTATTAATTTGGGATCCATAAAGATACTTAAGATAAAGATGAGTTTTAATTTTTTTATATTGGTTTAAAAATGGTAGTGAGTGGAGGTTCCACACCACTCCGGACAAAACGCGACCCCTGCAATAATATATACTAGCATACACCCATAAAATTAAAAAAAAAATCATATATCAATTAGATAAAAAAAATTAAAGAAAAAACTAACCAATATTTCGTCATTGTTTGAATTTGGTTGCATAGTTTTTATTTGAATAACTCATTTAACTTTTTATAGATTTAAATGTAATTAGTATAGTACCGATTTGATTGGTATATTTCCATTAGAACAACCTGTTTTAATATTAATTTGGAAAACATGAAGGTACTTTACAATTGTAAAATAGAATTAGTTTATTTTGCAGTGTTACATCACTCTACAATAATATAATATACAGCAAAAAAACAGCAGAAGGAGAAAGGCGAGAAAAAGAGTCACATAAAACTGGTACCTCGGCAATCCAAAACAAAACCTTCAGATTTCAGGCATACAATTTAACAAAAGAAGCTAAAGTTTGAATTATGTATGTGTATACACACACACACACACACACACACATTCAAAAATTAATTTTTGTTATGCAGTTTCAAACTAAGAGACTGCGGTACGATGGAAATTTTTCAAAAACTAATTTTTGTTATGCAGTTTCAAACTAAGAGACGGTAGGGTGGAAACTGCAGAATGATTTCTACTCACCTTTTTCCTCCTGCTTCTTTTTCTTGTCTTTTGGTACATAAGTACCATCTGCTTTAGACACGTAGTCTGACTTTGTTTTTGCATATTGTATCCTCTGCATTGATTTGAACACTCACATGGTCATGCAATGCACATTGTATTGGTAGAAGATATTTCAAAGGAGCACATAGAACATAAGTTTGCAGAAGAAACAACTTGAAAGAATGATCATGGAGATGAAACAAACACACATAAAATAACAGTCCAGAAACCTCATTTACCTTAGCCTAACTAGACCTCCCAAACCCTATACCTTCCATTTCATTCTTCCAGACATATCCCATAACTCCACGAACTATTAGCCACATCAAGCTAATAATAATCAACCTGAAAAGTCTGATACTGTTGGCCTGATTATTTTGGTAATAGAGCTTTTAGAGGTGTCTACTGCTGCCTACATGAATTATAGTATTAGAGCTCATGGGACCTGACATGTCTGATGCTGACACATCACCTTGAAAATATCTGCTTCTTAGGGGTACTTGCCCAACATTAGGCTTGTCAATGGATCGGATCAAATCTGGTTCCGATCCGAATAAATCTGAACCCATTAATAAAAATCCGATATAATCCAAATCCGGATGATCCATATTTATCGGATCCAGATCTAGATATCCAAATCCAGCCCACTTTTGAACCCAATCCGAGAAACATTTATAATTTTTTCTCCCGTTTCAAAATTTTCGTACTTCTTTGGGTAGTTTTTTAAAAAAAAAAAAAAAAGGATCGGGAAGGATTTCCGGATCAAATATCCATTTGAGTCTGATTCGGATTTGGAGTAAAACAAGCAGAATTACTATTCCGGATTCGGATGTGTTTGTAATAGGATCAGATTTGGATTTTTACAGATCCAATCCGAATTCGATCCATTGACAGGCCTATCCAACATCAAGGAGAAACGAGCAGTCTGCAAGAAAATTTGTTCTCTAGAAGTTCAAAAAGAAAAATTATATGTCATATCCACGCACACCAATGTGCATCCACAAAGTAAATTAATGGCAGATCTCTTTAATTCAGACCTACCATTGGTTTATCATAAAATGGAAAGTTTTGCATCTGTCGCACTGCATTGCTGGCAGATGTCACCTCACTAAAAACAACCCACGCCTGTCCTCGGAGCTTGGTAGTTTTCAATGCAACAATATCCAAAATCCTTCCATATTGTGAGAATAAGGCATAAAGAGATCTCTTCAACTCTGCTCAAAGTAAAATAAAATAAAAAAGAAGCAAATGTTGCATCAGTTAATCAGTTGATTTGACAAGAAGTGCGAATACATCTCAACCTACTTCAGAAGGCACAAAAAACTGTTATTATATGGAGAATCCAAGATGAAAAACATAGAATTTGCAAAAGATTTCCACAATTCATCATTTTCCAAAACAAGACCATAAACAATAATAGGATTTGAAAGAATGCCGTTCGACAACAAAAAAATTGACAGTAAATTTGAAGTCAGTGCTTTACATGACAAAATGTTGCCGGCCTTGAAACCACACTGATGCTATTAAAACGCTAAGAAAAAGAGAAACCAGTTTCTAAGCTCATAAAAACATTACGTACTAACTAAAGTTTATAGGAAGGGTTAAAATTAGAAGGATGACACTAGAGATGACTGAGGGAAAAGTTTGAGCAATGATGATGGCACCCATAATTCCACTTCGGCCCTATAATTGCAAGTGTTCCAGTTAAAGCCATGGTGATGGCACAACCATTGATATTGTTTAATGGGGTTTGTTTAAATATAAATTTAAGTCATTTTAATGTTTCTTTTGATTATGAGTCTATAAATAAGAGGTTTGACATTGTAATCAATCAGGTTTGAATTAATAGAATTGAGAATTGGTTTGTGATTTAGAGTTGTGCCCTCGTGTGCGATTCTTTTCCCTTTTTCTCCTTTTCATTCTGCATCACATGTAATTTTACTCTCTTGTTAGCCTCCATATGTGTAAAAAAACAGAATCAATAAATTAATTTACTCTAATGTAAATGTTTTATTCCATCTTCATCAACTAAGCATATAGACCCAACCACTTACGTTACTCTCTTGACAAGACCTGTCACTACAACCACCCCCTCTCTAATCGGATTCATAAAATTCACGACACGTATCACACTATTCGGTACGATACACCATGCAATCTGTATCTAGGGATAAATCAACAAGAAATAGGGATTGCATCAAAATCGGATGATTCACAATAATGTACTTCACCAAGAAACCCATTCAACTTCATCTACAAATTTCTACTTGGAAAATGAATATCATGGAGACATCAAGTAAGGATTTGTATAACTTGAGCTGTAACATTGAAAAATGAAAAATTGAAAACTTTTAACATTTTTGAGTTTTTGTTTCCGACCTTGGTTTTGAATGATCTCTTTTTGACAATTATAGATTTACACTTGCTCGAGAAGTTGGTTCTATTTTTCACATAAGTTCATTATATAGACTTTTTCGTACAAAATACAAATGTTATAACTATATATGATAAATAAATGCAAATTGCATTAAACTTCTCATTTTCGTGATTTGAAGTTCCAAATTTTTTAGGTTCTCGTTTGACAGCTCTTGGATTCCTATTTCTGCTAATTATTTAATTCTTTAAGTACATGCATCCATGGATTTTCAAAAATCATATTGTAATGTAACATAGGATCATTGACAATGCCAAGGCCAAGGCCAAGGCCAAGGCTCAGACTGAAACCTATTTCAGTTAAATAAAAAATCTTATTACCTATAACATAATGCGATCACCATTCAAACAAGCTTTTTACATTTAATTAACATCAAATTTCACGTACACAGTAAAAAATAGCATAATATTCGAGCTAACCCAACACCGCAACAGATTAGGACCATTAGGTCACATTACCCTAATAAAAAAGACACATGTCATAGTATACTTAATTTACACATCAATATATATACACACACACAAACACCCATTCATTAGTTGAGCTAGCAACATGAAACCATTAAGTCTAATGGGGTAAGGTAATCCCTCACACATCCCCACCGTCACTTAAAAAAAATAAAATTAAAATAGAAAAAGATTGACACACAAACACACAAACAAGGACGGACCGAGGGGGGCGGCTGGGGGCGACTGCTACCCTAAGGTTTTGAAAAAACTCCATTATTACAATAGTATTTGTCCGAAAATTTTAAAATTATATAAGTTCACTACCCCAATATTTTTTTATATATACTCGCATCTCCCAAGTTGGAATCATGTGTCCGTCCCTGCAAACCACTGTTCAAATACAATTAAAGTAGTTTTATCGTTCCAGAGATCCTAATTATTGAAAATTTATGGTTTAAATTGCACTTTCTCTTTTCCAACGGTTTCTAAGCAGCCAAACACCATGGGCAGGGATAGGGGTAGTTCAGTGGGTTCAATTGAACTCACTGAACTTTCAAATTTCAGTGAGCAATATGTAATTTTAGTAAAATCTTTGAGAGGTTTCCTTAATTTGAAACCACTAAATTTGTGGAAAAAGTAACCTCATGGTGTCATTTTTTTATTTGAATAATTAAAACTTGGTTAAGAGGCATTCTTGACATTCTTAGGTGTTTTAAGACTTCATATTTTCCAGGTGAAAGCTATTTTGTCTCTTCTTTCACGCTTTCTATTTGATCTACTAAAAAATCATAGTTTCTCACTTAAACTTTGTTTTAGCAAAACGTATATTAATATTGTCAAGTTTTTTTGTGCAAGTAAGTTGGCAAGTTTAAACTAAGTTGCGATGTTATTATTTTGAATACATAATATTCCGATAAAGGTTGCAAACAGGTATTATAGCAAATTATCTACAAATTTACTTTGATGGGTTTTGTACAGCTAAACGTGTGACGTAAACGAGGACTAATGAACGACATCCTGGACAAAGTTTCTGTCTAAGCCACTGCCAAACACGGCATAAATGACCAAATATTCATACAAAGTAATTCACACCTTATTTGAGCGAATATCACAGTGCTTGAGCAGCAAGCACTGAAAGACAACAAAACCTAGTTCTACAAAATTCTTCATCGTAGTACAGAAGCGTTCGTCTCCTTCTATAGAAAACGTTACTCAGAGTACAAAATTTTCCCATAGGAATGCATAATTGATTCTTCAGAGCCTCACCATAACGAATTTCTCTATATAGATTCATAATTTCAGACAAAAAAAAAAGTAAAGAAGAAAATAATCACCTTCTTTCTTGACTTTCTCGTTCAGATTCTTTATGTAAATAGTTTGATTGGGCGGAATATCCCCAGAGAGCATCATCCCTCACCTCCACTGTTCGAACTGTGTGTGTGTGTGTGTGTGAGAGAGAGAGAGAGAGAGAGAGAGAGGAAATGCTCGAAAGCTCTAACTCTGATTTGAGCCCTAATTGATATCCAGGTGTTAATGGGCCTTCCACCTCAATGTTTTGGGCCAGTACTTTATTCTAATGTAAATTCTTTGGGCCTGCACTACAGACATTGGCATTGGCCCATATTGTAACTTTGGCATTTATTTTCGGCCCTGTTACTGAAAAAATAGATGTTTTTCTTTGGTAATTTTTTTGATTTTTTTTAAAAAAAAATAGTTTTTCATTCCTCTTAATTAGAGAAATTAGAAAATTAAAAATAATTATTTTTACAAAAAAATACACTAAAAATCTAAAGTAATCCAATTTCTATTAACCTCTATTCTAGTCTCTCTTTTTTTCTAATTCTTTTTATCGAGACGAACCGAAAATTTAAAAAAAAAATTGATGAAAAGATAAAAATATTTAACTAAAGATAAAAATAATCTGAAAAACTCATTTTATTCCAAATCAGACCTTTACATTGATGGGACCCAAAAATACCCGACGAAAAAATGGACATAACTAAAACAAAATTTAAACAGTATTGACAATAAAGAAAGCTTCCTCAAGTTGTGTCACACTAGATTTGAAAAGAATTTTAAAACCGTTAAGTTAGTACAAAAAATTAAAAGAATATTATTTTTAGAAGTTTTCACTGTTTCCATTTCTGTTGAAGCTTTCATTGTTTCCATTTCTGAAAACACATAAAAAATGAAAATGAAAATGATATCAAACAGAATTGGGTTTCAATTGTTTTCTGAGCTCAATATGACACTTACCTAGGAAGACTTATAGATTCTTGTTACTTTGGGTACACGTCTCCTTTATGCATCACTGACCTTTGAAGACTGATAGTTTCTTGTTATGTTTGGCAAACGCCTCCTTTATCCATTGCATGTGGACAGTTCTTAGGTTATAAAAATAAAAAATGCTAACCAAAATCTATTGGGGTGGTGTTTAAAGATTCAAAAATGTATTAGAAAGTATAAAAAGTGTATAGAATTTTATAAAAATGTATTAAAAAGTATAAAATATGTATTAAAAATTATTTTTTTTGTCATTTGTGCTCCTTAACTACTGTCCATTGGGTGGTAGTTAGCAAGACCCATAAAAAAATATATCCATCATATTGTGTGGTTTTATACTCGTAATTACTAGTACATTAACCGTGACTAAAAGCACTTCCAGACATAAAGTTAATTTCCTTTTTTGTTTGGAAAAAATATTATAAAATCAAAATAAAGAAAAATTAAATAGAGAAAAAATATAAAGAAAAATTAATGAACTATCTGAGTGATTTGAAAAATGTAGAGAAGCATCCACTGTGAAAGAAGATAATAGAAATGGAGAGAGACATAGGTAGTTATTGCAAAAATGGGAGAAGAGAAGAGAGAGAGAGAAAAGGGCAAAAAATGGATAGAAAGACGTGTGTGGGTAAATAAACGGAGAGAGATGTGAGTGGGTATTCAGTATGTTGAGAATGGAAATTGGAAACATGCATAAGAGAGAAAGAGGAACTAATGATTACGGGAATGACATATTTAACCCGCCTTAATTATATCTTATTATACAAATTATTAGATTTTAAGAATTTATTATAGCTCAAAGAAGACCATCCTCAAATATGCAAATAGGAAAATCGAATTTGGTTTATATATAATTGTGAAATAATCATTCATGCAATTAATTAAACTGTAAGTTAATGACTATATTTTTTGTTATTAAATGTATAGGATTTATCAATAAA
>BRYE01000013.1:10400000-10405000 GCA_030159115.1 Actinidia arguta var. hypoleuca | reverse complement strand
GTCGCCCACTCACTTCCTTCCCAAGTATAGGCTCTATAATCTATTTATGGTGGCCCAGCCCCCAGCCCCCATACTTATCAGCTGCCTACGTTGGAATGACCTCATCATGACGTCAACCAGTACAGGTTTTTTTTTTTTAAAAAAAAGAGAGAAAATGGGTTCGGATATTTTTGAAAGGGACATGGATCGTGGATGGGTGGAATGTGCGTGGGTCGAGATAGGGTGGGTTGGCAAAATAATTAAAACGATGAGTTGAGCATTTCTTCATATTAGCAATCAGTAGTAAAGTTAAGATTTTAGGTTAGGAGGAACACATTAAAGTAATACGTCTAAGCTCAAAACAAAATAAACATTTACATTTGATTTACAGACCATTTTAATAAATATTATCTTCTATGAAAACTTTGGAAATAAAAATACCGACATGTGTAATAATTAATAATCTTATTACATTAAAAAAATAAAATAAAATACACAAGTTAATATATAAAAAAAAGAAAGAGGGTATGGAAAGAAATAAGTGAGGAGAGAAGCAAACTAAATAATTAAAGGATGCAGTATTTTAGGATTGTATTGAAAGAAGAGAAATATAGGAATGTTTCAATGGATAGATCAAACAAAACTTTAAAATTATAGGCTAAAATGTAATTAATAAGAAGTTGAGGTGGGGGATGTGCCCCTCCTTGGTCTTAAGTGGCTCCGCCACTGCCGGCAAGGCAACCAACCCACCATATTCTCAAACCGGCAGGCGTGGTTGCATATTGATTGCAGTTTTACAAGCAGATATTAGTGCTAATCTTCACCAAAATCTTATCAAAAATTCATACTAGCGCCTCCAAATTAATCTCAAATACTAAAGCATTTTCTATGGTGTTTTGTAAGCACAAGTGTACGTAGGGGGTCGGGTCGGGATCATGGCAAAGGATTTAACCACAATCCACCCGAAACGCTGAAACCAACCCAAAGAATTTAAACTTATAAATAAAATATTTTGTTGGACTCTCGTTTTCGCCTATAACTAAACCAAACTAAAAACTATTTAAGATAGACTCGTGTTCAGATCACTAAAAACTCATTCCAAATAAACTCATCATATAAGCTTGAACGAATTTTGAAACTCTTTAATTTTATGAGTTCGCCTCAAATTCACTAGATAAGATTCTATTACACAAAAACACGAAGTTTCTCGAGTTCCGCCTGATCAAACAATTTTTTTAAGCTCCTCGAGTTTTGAAACCAAACGTGAACAACACACCACTTAATTTGACTGAACTCGTTTACAATTCTAATGGTGCATATAAGTACGGTAACATTTTTTTATAGCAAGTGGAGCTATATTTGTACTCAAACTAGATGAATATCGATAAGAGGTTTCGCAAAGGCTTAAAAATCACCAAAAACAAAAAACAAAAAACAAAAAGAACAAGAGTTCAATGCTCCCATAGGTTGAACACCCACAGTGCTGCCTTCGGGATTCAAACCCGAATTTCTGAGCTGGCACACGGCCACTACCATTGGGCAAAACCACAAGATCTGAAACTACATTTAGAGACAACATGTATCAGAAATTATAACGATGATGGGGTCTCTGTTATACATTAATTTTCTGTTGTCATGGACAAAATTACTGCAAGTGCAGCCTGTTTAACAAATATGGAAAGAAGAACACGAGCTACAACAATTCTAGGTACCAGAAAATACTCGGTAAAGTATCTAAAAATTGAAATGCTTCTGTATGTGGCTTTTCCGGGTATGTGGCTTTTCTGTACAAGATATAAGCAGTGGTGTTGAACTTCTCTTTAAAATCTTTGTGGACTCCTTATTTCTTGAAGAATTAACTGCATGAACTCATCAGTAACCTTTATCTGCCGTCTGGACACGTCCAAAAGCTCTTTAATTAGCAGACTCTGTTTGGATAGTCAAAAAGTTACATTCTATTAGGAAACACCTCAAATAAATTGTATTAGGAAGCAATGGATTGTACTCCCTCGCTTCTCCGTGCCCAGAATAGGCAAGATATCAACTCTATGAAGAGCATTTCAACTTTGCTAAGGCTCGTATGTCTATAACTGCATTGCAGCACCATTTCTACCATTAAACTTTTCATCCCAAATTTTCCAAGCTTTCCTGACTTCATCTAATTCTGCCCCTGGAATGCTTGTATTTGCATCTAATGTCTCCAACCATTCTTTCCAAGGAGATTTTGAAGGATCTAAGAACTTTGAGATTTGAGGCAACATTGTAGAATTGTAGAACTCATCAACGACCTTCAAAATTTCTCCTGATTCAACCAATGTCAGCATTTCAGGTCTTGTCACATTGCCAGGTTGGTTTCTGATAGCGAAATTATTTCCCCTCAAAACCAGAACTTCAGATGGGGCAAGGGGTAGGACAATTCGTGAGAACTTGGCCAGCGACAATTGGAGAATATCTCTGGGGAGTAAATTGCGCTTTACTGCCACAGCAGTCCCAACCATTTTACGGATCTGGATAAGTTCAATATATGTTAATGTTATAAATGCATGATTACAAAAATTCAAATTAGATAACATAAAACTAATTTGCTGTCCCCTATTTGATGTAGTGTTTGAGAGTAATAGGAGTGGAAGAGGGTATGGCATGATCATCTAGGATGATGATTGACATTACAATGGCCGTGGAGAGACAGAGAGAGAGAGCACTCAGACGGATGTGCAGGAAACGAACCAGAGAGCCAGGAACATAGACAGGGGGAACCTCTTTGAGAGGGAAAATTCGTGGAGAGGGAGAAGAACCTATTCATATGCCTGCACCTTCCTATTGGTGGATTGGAGGTCCAGCTAAACTGAGGACAGGTAGGTAGGTGCCTCATCGGCAGTTCCAGATTAGACCTTGTGGTCTGTAACATATATGTGCCAAATGATGGTAGTCGTACCATGCAGCCATCAGTGCTCTTTTTTTCTCAAAGACCAATCAAGGTCGATATGCCCTCGTAGAGGGCGAGCGAAGCAACTTTGACATATCCCTCACTCTAGCCTCCAAGCCACATGCCTTCTTTGGTCGCAAGCGGGGGTGCCTAGGCCCTACTCCCCGCCTAGGTTACCATTGCAACATTGGAGTCATCAAGGACGCTGATCCAAGGGATGACATGGAGCCAAGATGACTTGCATGCGAAAAATATGCCATGAAGCCAAAGCAATTTTCTCACTAGTCACTAGGAGTAGGGGAATGTCGTGGAGCCAAGGTGGCTCGTTCACTAGTGGTATGCCATGGAGGCAAGGTGACACGCTTGCTAGAAGATTTGTCTGAAGGACAGCGAGGAGCCAGGGTGGTTGCTCGCTAGGTGGTAAGGATTTAGAGTGGCTCACTTGTACAGATACGATGTGAAGCCCTCAAAGTTGCCACACGGTGGTGGCAATCCAAATACCCACACTCTTTAACTAGAGAAATGCAAATGAAGTCAGTCCGCGTCACCCAAATGTATTATCACGATTTCAAGTATGAAACATCCTTGCTAAATCTATCGTTGCTATTTGCCCAGTTGCACAACATGGTATATATTGTGCCCACTGTCTATATCTAAAACCAAATTGGAAGGCCACATATGAAAAGGTGCTTAAACTAACAGCAACTTAACAGAATAGATGAAAAAGAACTAGTCTTAGAGTTATATTTAAGAGACTTACTTGATGCAGCATGAATGATTCTCCAAAGATGGAGATTTCTACATAATTCCTTTCAAGAAACTGCTCCAGCTTTCCGCAAGAACAGCGCAAAATCCTTCTAAAATGGGAAGCACTGAGTCTGTCTTTTTCATCAGGTTCATGTAGCCATCTGGCATGAACTGGTAAAAGGGGATCGCGATCCATCAAATTATGGCCGTGCTCATCACGACTTTCTATTAGAAGGTTGTCAGAAATAGTGGGTTGCGATAAATTATGATTATTTTCCTCGACATCTGTTGCAGCCATGTCATCTGCACCAAGAGTTTCTTCTCCATCACTTTTGTTAGACGCAGCGCATGTTGCTTTTCTATCCTTTGCAGATATTAGTTTTACAGAACTTTTTTTCCTATATTTGGATCGTATAGTATAGTTGTGGAAAGGATGCTCTCCCTGCAATAGAGTTGAAGAAAACAGAATGGTTATGTTTCTATTATCTACAATGCTCATGATACATCAAGCTACAAAAATATCTTGGTGGCACAACAATACCAAGGCATCACTGTCAGGAGGGACAGTCTGGTTCAAGGCAGAAAATAGACACCTCATGCCAATAAAACAGGAGCATATGTGTCTGTTCCCCCAGTCCAGCCTAAACATCGGACACTGATACAACAACTAATTTGAAGTGTTCATGCTGCATAGGTTGTATGGTTTGCGTATTGTTGTACCTTCGTAACATTCCAATGTTGGTCTGTTTACCAGGAGCAATAGTTAGGCTGGACTGGGGGAACAGACACATATGCTCCTGTTTTATTGGCATCACGTGTCGGACACCGACACTTTTCAGACACGCCAGACACGTGGCGTGTCCATTTTTTAATTATTTCAAAGTGACCACCTTACAGACAACCGTGTCCTCCTTCATGGCATGCGTGTTCGTGTGCTTATGTGCTTCTAAGATAAAAGTGTAGCAATCAGAGAAGGTCAACTAGTCGTAAGAGACTTGCTTCAGCCCGGAAATGGACTTTTGCAATTGGTTAGACCTGACATTAGGTTTCTTAATTTGCAAAAAGTAGGGGATATAATGCTTATTTTTTTAATTATAATAAACTTATTGTATTTATTAGTTCAATGTGCTCTAAAATGTAAACTGAACTTGGACCAAATCTGACTGTTATACTTTTATTTGTATAAACAATTTTTTATCTTATTTTATTTATTATATGAAATATATATTTAATATACTTTATTCAACGTGTCCCTGACATTTCCGTGTCCTAAGTTTTATAAAAATTGCGTGTCTACATATCCGTATCTGGTCGGGTCCGTGTCTCATATGCCCATCTGCGCTTCTTA
>BRYE01000013.1:10377500-10395000 GCA_030159115.1 Actinidia arguta var. hypoleuca | reverse complement strand
ATTTCACCTTTGTGATTCATACATTTTGCATTTTGAAAGTGCCTCTCCATTTTGTATGAAAATCATATTTCCTTCAATTTCAAAGAGAAAGTAATTGTAGCACAGCTAGAACATTCTTCTTGTTCTAATTATAGGTTTTTCTTTTCTTTTTCCTCCTTTTAAGTAAAGACGCATGGAGTGGACCGAGGTAAGATACCGGTCAAATGGCTTATATTCATTTTGAAATTTAACACAACTGAAGATATAAAAAGTATAGTCAAAAGTAACACGCATTATAGAGGGTGAAGGATTAAAGCAACGGATCTCACCTTTGTGAAGGTAAAATGCTGAAAACTCTGACAGTATTTGGAAGATAAGCATTGACATAATTTGCAAGGGCAATGCCATTAGGGTCTTCCTTCCATGCAATTTCAGGAATTTCCATTTTTAAGGATATCATGGTTGCCAAAGAATGAACCTGAGACATAAATGACCAAGATATAGTAACGTTATTAAGATTACTGTGATTTGAAGTGTTAACAACAAAATGATTGGTAATACAAGGGCAATCAACATAAACAAAACAAATGATTTTTAAGAAACTCACTCCTTTATCGGTTCGGCTACTTCTGGCCCACCCAATTTTGTGTAAATTCCCAAAATTACTATCTCGAATCCCACCAGCTTTAAAAATGGCATTTTCCAGTTCTCCTTCAATGGCTACATTACAAAAATGTAATGACTCAGCAAAATCCCATCCATGCTGGTTAGGCTGGTAAAATATGTAGCGTGGTCAAAGTTTTTATCATATTCAAAAGGGGAAGGGATTTTGAGTAATAACCAGTTAACCACACATAAACCATTGAAAATGGGTTTTAAACAAGAACTTGCTTTTAATTCCAAGCCAAAGATGATAATCCGAAATAAATTGTTGGGACCATTTTTTTTTACTAAAGATCCAGAATACAGGTCCAAATATTAAATAAGGTACAGACATATCCTTAAACCAGTTTCGAATAAGAAATGCCAGCTCGTTCATTATCCGTTCGGTATTCACCATTTTGAAATATGTACGAATTGAATACCACACAACACCGAGATAGTGAATTCTAAATATTGAAATGTCCGGCAGTCAGTGAAATGCATTTAGTACATAAAGGACAATGGGCTGCTTTCTGCGAGACCACATGCCAGTCCAACCTAATATAAACCAAATCTTTACACAAAATTTACATACCAATTCAGCGTAGCATAAACTAAATGTCTATATAAAACTACCAATTGTTGAAGCAACAATTGACAAGGAAAACAATGATGTCACAGGAACATAATGAGTTTGATTGTCAAATTTTGGATCAGGAAGTAAAGAAAACAACCCATTTGATTTCTTTTGTTTGTTGTAGTATGTTTAACTCTACTTGTTGATGCGGAACAAAAATGCACATTATTATTTATTGATTCTTGTATTTTATAATTTTATAATTAGTTGTCTTTTTATTTTAAGTTAATTAGGATTTTATTTGCTTTAAGTCATTTTGCCTACTAGGCCTAGCCCATTGGGCCTATTTTATTTCATAGTAGTTTTAGGGCTTAGTATTTTTAGGGTTAGGTTATTTTTTCTATTTAGAGAGAGTTTTGGTTATAATTGAAAAACAGATGATAATTGATAATATTGAGAAACCCTAATTTTTTTCCTTCTTCTTCTAGATTCTAGTGAGATGTCAAACTTCTCCCTCCCCTTCTATAATTCCAGTTTGATTATCTATTTTGTTTGAGATTGATTGTTGTCCTGCATCACTTGTACTGGAAAGTATGCCTTCCATAATCATGTGCTTCTATTCTTTTTACATACATACATACATGTATATATCTATTCTATTATTAAAAGGCAACACCTCACTTTGGTGTATACCCAATTTTGAAGCATGCTCACACTTTTTCATACCAAAAATGTCCCTCCACAAATTTAAATTTTCAAAAGAATACAAATATAGTTGTCCGTGACTGCTTCACGGTTACAATAACTAGACATATTGCACATATCGTGTGCATTCTCCGCTAGTATATATATACACATGCATATATACAACAATAGCCTCCTAATAAGACCTCTGTTTAGTTAGAAAACCTAAATAGGCGCACGTCAATTTCCTCAACAATCAAACCAAATAATAGTTAATTCTTCCGTTCTCCGGATTCAGGACTACATTTTAATTAAACAAATGAAGGCCAAGTAGAAAATATGAGAATAATGTCTTACTGGACAGTGAGTGCTCATCCTTTTGCAATTGAAGACCTGCAAATTACAAACAAATTCGAATTCAAGTACATAATTTCTCAACACTCGCACTATATATAATCGTACAAATTCACACATAATATGCAGTGGACTGACCTCTGTAATCGGTACCAACGTATCCAACGCGCATTACAACCTTCTTTTTGCGGAAAGACTTCCACTTCTCTCCGGTGCGGTGGACCGAGAGGTCCGACGGCGACGGCGGCGGCGGCGGGGATTGGGTGGCGGTGGACGGAGGAGAAGGTGATGAAGAGGAATCGGAGAAACAGAGTAGCCTCAATGGTTTAGGGTTTGAGAATCGGAGGCCCGAAGCTGGGCTTGCGGACCAGTTAGAGAACGGAAATCGGAGATACGCGGCGGCCATGCGGATGCCAGTGGAGGTGGAGGCCGCAGCCGATAAAAAGTGTGAACCCATTATAGGTGCAGTGTACCCAAAAAAATAAAGGTTCGCTCTGGGTCCCTAGCGGTTATTCGTGGATAAGGGTGTAATTTGGGCCGCCCGGTCTGAAATGAATCGGTTTTGGGGCGGGCTGACCTGAGTCTATCGGCTCTCGATCTCCATGGCCCAAAGCCCGAGGTGGACGGGTTTTGGGCTCAGGGCCTATAGGCGAGAGGACGTTTGAGTGTAAATTAGTCTTCTTTTTTTTAACGATGGACGCTCCTTTTAAATTTAGGTGAGCAGCTTTGGGCGGGGTGCACAATTTAGCGGGCTTTGGGCTCAACCTTTAGGCAGCTAGCCCATAGTATTTGGGTGGGCTCGGGCCGGGCTAATTTGGTCTAGCTGCGAGCGGGTTTCGAACGAATTGCGAGTAATGGTTTTTTCTACACTCCTTGTTGCCAAGTACATAGGCTATGCTAAACTGGCGTGTCATACTCTGATTTTAACAGTTTATTTTTTAAAAGTCGCCCAACACATGATCCATGCAAAATTTTAAGTTAATCAAACATTAATAATCATATAACCAAATCATGTTTGTATTACCATTTACTTTTAAAATTATATTTGTCGTTCATTCTTTTCAAGATAAATATGATAAGATCATATGACTACAAATGTCTGAGGAATTTTTTTTTTTTTCAGAAGATCTGCTCGGCGAACTCAATAATATGAACGGTTCTGACTATATAATTTAACCTCCAATTAAGGTCAAAAAATGAGGACAACATAGTGTTAATAGGCTCAACACACTACCCCCAACTGACTATCACCATTTAATAACAACCTCAATGTAATGGACTCACTAATAATTATTGCATTTTCTAAATTGACCAATGCAGTCAATTTTTGAGTTTTTGCATATTTTCTATAAAAATTATTAATAATTGATGAAACCATGTGTTACTAATAGTGTTGGAAAGAGTTTTTACCCAATACAATAATGTCCTATTTCATAAGTGGGAAGAGGGAAATAAATATAACCCATTTATATTGTGTTTGGTTTCATCTAATAACTATTCTCTAATTCACTTCCACCCCTTCCAACATAGCTAGTACACTTGCGAGGCTGGCTTGAATAATTAACTGAAAACAAATTTGTTTGGACATTATCTTAATTTATTTATAAAATAATAAAATCTACTGCAATAAGTCTTACTTAAAATAGCGAATCCTACTAATTCTAATGGGTGAACATGCTTTTATCTAAGGCTGTGTTTGGATTCTAGATTTAAAAAGGAAAATGTTAATAGAAATAAAAAAAAAAGTTAAACAATTCTGTAAGGTTTCAAAAATTTTATATATATATATATACATACACCATTATGGATTTTAGTGTAATGGGATTTATTAAATTTAATTGGGCCACATGTGGAATAGGTGAGTCTAAGTATATTTTATCTTGGACATGAGTGTAGTTTATATTGGGCTTGATAGATTTGAAAAGTGGACGTGTGTGAGAAAGAGGACCAAATATTTGACCCATGACTAATTTGATTCTTTTTGTATTTGCCAAACAAGGCCTAAGGGGCCTTGAGAGCCATTTAATGTACTTCTCTATCCTACTTTTGACTTAAACTAATTAATCTCATTTATTTCTTCCTCTTCTCTCTCTCTCGGGTTTGCTTCTTGAGGCTAGATTTGAGTGTGTGAGATGTGATTTGACTAGTAATCCTTTGGAGGAAGATTATCTATTCAACGAGGGTATCGATTTGAGCCAAGAAAGTTCGAAATCGAATTTTTAAAGTTCATCCATCTTCTTCAACTTGTTGGAGCTTGCTTGGATCTATTTGAGGTAAATTTATTTTTTTTGTTAGGGTTTCATTTTGGGTTGGTGTTAATGGCTATTATATAGCTTATTGAGATATTATTTTGGGTGTTAGCCCTAAATGAAAAATTTGGTTTGAAATGAAAATCAAAAGTTCTGGGAATTTGAAAGTGTTCTATTTTCTGCGATGTCTACGGGTAGTTCCCTTTGCTTGCTGAAGCTGGTTCGATGACCCGACCTACTGATAGTAATATTTTCACTATCGGTAGTGATTTTTTGTATTTCGTCTATGGATGATTGCCTACCAGTAGTTGTTTTCCCAACCGGTAGTTATTAATTGAATTTTGTCACTAGACTGCTGTCTACTGGTAGTACTTTTTTTACTACCGGTAATGAATTATTTTATTTTGCCTCTAGATGGTCTTCTACCGGTAGTACATTTTTTCACTACCGATAGTGATTTATGCAGCTTTGTCTCTATGACACTATCTACTGGTAGAGCCCAGATCACTACCAGTAGTAACCTGCATTAACAATTTATGAAAATTTTGTAAAGTAAATACATTTGACTTACGTTATGGTCATGACATTGCTTATAAATGCATTCAAATGATTTCAATAATAACTATTATTGACGGTTTTAATACTTGCGTGTTATGTGGTTTATATTTATTTTTTTAGCAAATGTAACTTTGTGAATGTTGTATTTTGAAAAAAGTTTTGGGAATGACACGCTAGGATGTACTGGAATAAGTTTGCTTAGATTAAGCTCGAGGTGAAAGACCTAGACAACAACCGCGCGGGAGGGAATGTCAAGCCTTCGATTAGCGATCGAGAAATTGACCGGATATTGGGTACGTCAAACCTTCGGTGAAATCAGAGAAGTGGGCCGGATATGGTCTCATATGCTTAGTGCATGACGAGATTGATTAGGTACTAGTCTAGGTGTATCATTCGGAAAGATTATTACTTTTTGTGAAAAGCTGAAAAATTTGTAAAATCATTTATTTGAAAAATCATGAAATAAATGCTTTTGAGAAAAGCTAAAAAATATAAAAATTTAATGATTTGTGAAATCATGAATTGAAAATCAAAAATATATTTTGATATGAATGAAATCATACTTTATTGTATCATGGTTTTGACTTGAGATATCAAGTTCATTGTTAAATCTTTATAAGGTAACTCACATTTACTGTAAAATAAATTTCAAGTGCCGATGATTATCCTGATTCATAAGGTATATGGATTGTCGTTTAATTTTCTTTTCTTTTTAGAAAATTTATTTATGTATTTTTTTTAAAAGTGTAATATTCTTTTGGCCTAGTGTGGGCATTGTCTATAAGATATCATTTTGTTTTGTACTTGATAGCTCATGGAGAGTATGGTTCCACGAGAGGAATAGATTAGATGTACTCTGTTATTATAACAAAAATATATATTTGTCGTATTGTATTCCGTTGATTTTTCTTTAATTATTTTCTATGGGATATCATTTTGTTTTGTACTTGATAACTCAAGGAGAGTATGGTCCCACGGGAGGGATAAATTAGTTGTACTCTGATATTATGACAAAAATATATATTTTATGTATTGTATTTCGCTGATTTTTTGTTTAATTAATGTGTATGTTTACGTGGCTGGATCGCGTATTATCCGAGGTGTGACAGATTCAACCGTTTGGGACTTACTTATTGCGGTGGATTCACATAATTCTAATGGGCGAACATACTTCATAGAAGGCTGTGTTTGGATTTCGAATTAAGTGAGGAAAAAGTAAATAGAAACGAAAAAGTTGAACAATCCAATTATTCGGGACCATTCGATCATCTAGTTTTTGCATTTCTATTTCTATTTTATTTTTCCTCACCAAATCCTTGGTCGAAATACAACCTAAGAGAAATGATTTGTTTTGAAAACAACAAAGCTTTTATCCCCCAAAATATTTCTCCTAATAAAAGTACAAAGAACATGTATATTTTGATTGGGAGAAAATCAAAATCCATGGGCCTATACCATGACTAGAATCCATCAATTAAAGACTTAGTCTTTTTTGTAGAATCTTTGGTGTGGAAATTAAAAATGGATTAGGTGTTGACAAGAATACACTAACAGTAGTATTAGAAAAATGAAATGCACTTTTTTTCATAGAGTATTAATTATAAATTTATAAGGACACTTTTGTCAAAGGACTAGGTGGCCTACAAGGAAATTTTCATTGGATGTATAGAATAATACTACCTATAATCAATAATCCATTAAAGTCAAGTATGCTTTTAGTTATAAGACTAGAGAGTTACAAGTCAAACAATAACAAGGCTAGATTTGTCTCCAATCATTAATTAGGTAGAGACACTTTTTGTATGAGCAACTACTAGATTAAGTGGACCACTTATTGGTTCAAGATGTTTGTTAATTTGATGAAATTGAAAAAGAAAAAGTGAAAAATAAAATAAAATATTAAAAAATAAATGTTGAATATTTTAAATTGAAAAGCTGGTTGATAAAAATTTAAGTGTGAATTAAAACGAGTTGTTTGGTATGAACAAATTAAAAGCGAGAGTTTAAAGTATATTGTTTTTAATGTCTCATCAATTTCTAAATGAATGGTTGTGGGATGATACATTTACTTTCTATTTCTTTCACAAATTCCAAACACACCCTTATGGCTATGAAAATAAGAAGAAAATAAATAATTTTTAAGTAATAATTTATGAACAAAAAATTATACAGAATCTTTTACAAAATGAGAGCTTTTCAATTTTTAACAAAATACTCATCAAGATGATTTTTATTTACTAAAATATCATCACCTCAACATACTATAGTGGATCAATGAAGTATATTTGATTTCTTGACCACTCATAGAAAATGAATATATAACAAATGTTTTATTTAGATATTTCCTTTTTCTTCGAGAGATTCAAAACCAATGGTAGGGATTGTTGTCGCGTTGAAGGAGTCCTCTGACAGAAGATTTTTGGAAAATTTAATTATATTAATTATAGCTAATGATTTTTATAGTCTTTTTTTTTTTAATTTCACTTAATTTTTTGTCTTTGTTAGAATGAATTTACGTTAATCTCTTTATATGCAATAAAAATATTTAAATAAATTTATCCTAATAAAAATGCAAGAGTGTAATTTAAAAAAAAGTGTACTGTAAAAATCAAACCCACCCTTCTTTTTCTCCACTACATTTCTTCCAAAGTCGTATCCCTCATAAGTCATACCACGCCACATGTATAACTCTAATGCTGTATAGTTAAGAACCTTCGTTTTGATAGAGGTTAAGGGTGCGTTTGACCTAAATTTTTTATATGTGTGTTGATTTTAAAAAATACTCAATTTTTTGCCATATTTGGCTTCATTTTTTTTAGATAGGCAAATGATTTTTTAATCTGGTTTTGACGAGCTATTTGGCTTAGGTTTTTTTTAGTAAATACAGTAGTCATTGGTTTTTTTACTATTGATGACTAAAAACTAGATTTATAGCTATTCCAAACAAAAAAGTTAATTTTTTTATCTCACTTTCCATATTTTAGACAAAAATAAAAAACATATTTTTTTAACTGGGTCAAACTGGCCCAAATTACATTGCTCCTCTACGGTTTTTATAAAATCTCATTTTGTATCATTTGCTTTTAATTATATCGGTTAATCTCTTACATTTAATTAAGTATTAATGTGACCCTTCTATTCACTTGTCCTTTGTGTCGGCTCTAGTTCATCAAGGTTGGGCCTTCTCCTAGCTAGCTTGGTTGCCAAGTTCCTGTCGTTATTGTGATTTTTTATATATATATATTTCACGTAAAATTTTTCAACACATATATTTATATATTATGATTGCCTGTTCTTAACCAATCCTATTTATAACAATTAATGATGTCAAATCCCTCCATAAAGTTGATAACTCTGATAATTAAATTTACCTGCTATTTGAGACGGGTCCTGTTTGGGTAAAGATTTATTTTGTGTGTGTGTGTGTGTGTGATATTTTGGGCTAAAATATATATAGCCGGAGTTTTTGTATATCTATTTGGAGTGAGTTTGTGAAAGTTTATTAGTTAAAATTATCCATTTTTTTAGCGACTCCAAAAACATACTTTTCCTTTTTAATCCAAAATTGGGAAAACCTAATTTTTATCTATCCCTAACAGAGCCTAAAATGACAAATATTATGGATAGTCAATTGGATCACTCTAATCTTTTTTTTATTACATATAAAATATCATATTGGTCGAATTATATTTGATCATTTAGGTTCATGCCAATTAATATACAAGAATAAGAATCCCAATCTTATGGAAACTTTATTTTTATAAAAAATCTCAAATTTTGAACATAAATTTTTGTATTACTACTAACTTAAATTAATTACTTCTTAATTTCTTTGTCGATTATTTCTCTCACATTCTATTTAATTTAAATTAAGCTAAACTCTACAAAACTAACTTTTTTTAAGACGGATAATTCAACTAATACTTAAAAAATATATATTTTACTAAAAATATTTGTAACATGTCCATCACATTGGTTCCTGCGAACGAGCATATTCACATATCAGGATGACTTGTTGTTAACCGACCATATATATATAGATCACATGATTATTTATCCAATTAGTTAAAGACAAAGTTGGTGAGAGTTATCTCAATAATGATCTTATCAACTCTTTTTTTTCTTCTCACAAGTCCATTTTTTTGATCTTGTTCCGACTGTTATTGCATAGGCATTGCATGGTTCAAACCTTTTCAATGGTCAATGAATCCAAAACATTGACAAAACTTGATAAGTTATAAATATATTTACCTGCTACTAGAGACTTTTCAACCAGTTCATTTAACGTAAACGACCTCTTAATCTTGTTTACAGCATCCAATCAATCAATGAAGTCTCTACACTTCCGTCTTTAATTTTGCTTGGATAAATTATGGCAATGGTCCTAAAATATCTAATTTGTGTCATTTTGATCTCTCGTATACTAACTTTCTCAATTTCACTTCCAGTGTATACAATTGAGTTTTATGTGGTTCTTTACTAATTATAAATATTTTTTTCTAAGTTTTTTTTATTGTACAAATGGTCTTGAAGTTTTTTTTTATAAATTTTTTATCGATAGTGAATTCAACTCGAGTAATTGCAAAAGTGGTTATTTCATAATGTGCTATCTTTGCAGTACTTTAGAGAATCGGATTCATAACTTTTATCAAAGACTAAAAAACTTAAAGACCTTTTTTAAAATAAAAAAAATATTTTAAAAATATATGTAATTAGTAAAAGACCACATAAAACTCAATTGTATACATTAGAAATGAAATTGAAAAATTTTGTACATGAGGGACCAAAATAACACGAGATGAATACTTTAGAGACCATTGACATAATTCCTTTTTTTTTCTTTACTCTACACGTAGAATTTGTATGCCATGCACAAATAATCCAAAACATTAGGTGATCTGCTCTTGCCAAACATGTCCCATTCGGTCTCTATATATAACCCTCAAACTGTGGCTTGTTTTCAACACACTCCTGATCTCCATATTCCATAGGAAGTTATAATGGCTTCTTCGTCTTTGTCTTCTTCTTCAATGCTCACGTTTGTGTTGTTTTTGCTTGTGCTTTTAGTGGGTAGTTCTTCTGCTCAACTCTCTACCAACTTCTACTACAAGACTTGCCCAAAACTATTCACGACTGTGAAATCAGTGGTTCAATCCGCAGTGGCGAAGGAGAAGCGCATGGGTGCTTCTCTGCTTCGCCTCCACTTCCACGACTGCTTTGTCAATGTAATTAATCATTTCATCATGTTTAATTGTAAAAAGAATTATTTTTATTCGACAAATAAACTTTAAGTTTAGTTCGTCTTTAGTAAACTTATTAATTTTATTTAATAAAAAATTGTACATTTTCAATAAAAAACGAAATTACTTCACTAAGGACAAAATTACGTAGAGAAAAATAAAAATATAGATAATTTTTTTAATTAAAACGGTGAGAAAAATTAACTAAAGACGAAATTACTTACAAATTTAGTTTATGATCTGATGTAAGTGGCATTTCAAACTCTATAGTTTTATTACTGTGTGCTAACATCTATACTATATTAGTTTATAAAAAAAATATTGGGAGTGAATATAGTACACAATCTCGAAAGTAGCACATATTGTGTATCCTGGTATATCATTACCACAATCAATCATAAAATGATTTATCATAACTGATCTAAATAAAAAAAATCATAATTTTTTATTACCACTATAATGCGTAACTTGCTTTTTTTAATATACACACCCGTCGTAACATGAATCACCGCCTCAATCATAATCAACACCACAACTGATCATAACCTTCAGTACCATAACCGATCATAATATTTTTATAATACACACACGGTATGAACTATAGATTTTGACTACGTACATACAACACACTATGTATTTGTTTTCTTTTTTTTGCTTGTTGACCTAGTACTTCATAGTAGTTATATTTTAGAGTACTAAAATTCTAACCATTCAAGCTGCTTAATCTGTGTTTGATGGGGTTCATGATGCAGGGTTGTGATGGGTCCATACTTCTTGACGACACTTCTTCTTTCACAGGGGAGAAGACTGCAAGACCCAATGTTGGATCGGTTAGAGGATTCAATGTGATCGATGATATCAAGTCCAAAGTGGAGAAAGCCTGCCCTGGTGTCGTCTCATGTGCCGATATTGTAGCTATCGCTGCTCGCGACTCAACAGTCATTGTAAGTGTTTCCAGTCTTTCTACGTACCAACGGTTCATACTAAGCCCCTGTTTTTGGGTGATGTTTTCTTTTTCTTTTTTTTGGCTATTTTGATTTTTCATGTATTTTTTTTGTCATTTTATTAAAATTCTATAATTTTTCGATTTCTCTCAACAAGAAGAGTTAAAAAATATAATTTTTTTATCTAATTTGGAAAAAATTTACTAAAGACTAAAAAAACCATTCTTAGATTTTTTTTTTTAATCAAAATGATTATTTTTCTCACCTTTAGTAAACTTTTTCTCAACTTAGGTACTGTTTGGGAGAATGATTTATTTTTAGGTGTTTTGATTTTCGAGTTTTTTTCTTTAGTGAATTTTTTACGATGTTTTATCAAAATTTTATACTTTTTTTTTAATTTCACTTGACGAGAGGAGTCTGAAAATATAAAAAAAAAATTATATAATTAGAAAAAAAAATCACTAATGTTTTTTTTCGGTATAAAAATAGTTTTTTTGTCTTTAGTGAAATTTTTTTAAAATTAGATGAAAATTTTTATATTTTCAGTCTCCTCTCGTCGAGAGGAACTGAAAAAATATAAAATTTTGATCAAACGTTAAAAAAAATTAGAAAAAAAAACTCAAAAACCAAAATAAATAAATAAATTTAAAACATTTTATCCCAAACAGGACTAAATATCATATGATCCCGAAGATTATCGTAATTCGTGGCAATCACTACGCGTACCCACCAATCAAGGACTAAATATCCTATGATCCCGAAGATTATCGTAATTCGTGGCAATCACTCCGCGTACCCACCAATCATAACATCATGACAATTAGACCATTATTTATTTATAGTTGCACAATGAATAAAAATCTTAAAACATGCCGATTTTGAGACAAAGTTAACGTATACGGTATTCTGTTTTTTTTTTTGTACGTAGCTTGGAGGGCCGAATTGGAATGTAAAACTCGGCCGGCGGGATTCCAAAACAGCGAGCCTTTCGGCGGCCAACAGCGGAGTAATCCCACCTCCCACTTCAACCCTCAGCAACCTCATCAACAGATTCCAAGCCAAAGGCCTCTCTGCCAATGACATGGTTGTTTTATCTGGTACTCACTCTCTCTACTCTCACTCCAAAAAAATTGTGAACCTTTTTTGAGTTTTTGTCCATTTTTTGTTTGTCCATTGTTACTCTTTCTAAACTGGCTGTATTTATGGAACTACCAGGATCGCACACAATAGGGCAAGCAAGGTGTGTCGTCTTTCGAGCCCGCATCTACAACGAGACCAACATCGACACTTCCTTCGCCAAGACAAGGCAAAGGAGCTGCCCGATCAAAGTGGGCTCCGGAGACAACAACCTCGCCCCACTGGACCTCCAAACTCCCACTTTCTTCGACAACCACTATTACATCAACCTCGTCAACCAAAAAGGCCTCCTTCACTCCGACCAAGTGCTCTTCAACGGAGGATCCACCGATTCGCTAGTTAAAAAGTACAGCAAAAACCTTGGTGCGTTTGACTCTGACTTTGCCTCGGCAATGATCAAGATGGGAGATATTAGTCCGCTCACTGGATCCAACGGGGAGATAAGGAAGAACTGTAGGAAGCCGAATTGATTGATGACGAGGGGGCATTGAGTTGATTTCCTTTTGCGTTAAAATGAAATAAGTGCTGTTGATTTTTCTTTGGATTTTGGATTTGTTGTTGTCAGCGTGGATTGGAACAAGGGAGCGTTCAATTGTGATTTTGGGGTCATAATTATAAAATATTAAAATGTATTGTTTCGATTTTGATCCATAATTTTGGTGATTCATGCTTGGAAGGGTTGTTATACGTTGCCTTTTCTTTTTGGTTGACTTGGTAGTAATGTGACTTTTCTTACTTGAAAAAGGGAAAGGGCAAAACGGACCTTTCAACACTCTTCCAAACCAAACCAAACCAAACCAAGCTACTTGAGCTCTATTGTGTTTGGCTCGCCAAAGAGCTCGTTTGAGTTCAGTTTGTTACCTACAAATTTTGAAGTGAGCTAAAATTTTAAATTAATCTTGAACGAGCTACTTTTCGATTTGATAAACTTATGAGTTCTGTTAAGGATATTACATACTCACATGTGGTAGAATTCTCATTTTTGTGAGTTTCATCATATGGGAGTATACACTATACAAAATGTATTGTCTCAAACTTTTTTATAAACTTATACTGTATAAAAAAATAAAACTACTTGAACTTGACTCATGATCGACTCAATAAAAATTCGTTTTAAATCGGCTTAATTAATAAAAATAGTATTTTTATCTCCACCCAAAATATAATAGCGTAGATACACATAAACTCGTGTCCGGACTTGTATTCATAAAAGTCATCTAATCATTTTAGAAATTGATTATTTTTCAGTAGTTATGAATTAAGTACATTAGATGTTGTATTTTATCAATTTGCACAAAGTAAATATTTGAGTACTTCTCTTATTTATCATGTGTAGTTTTGATTTGATATTTTCTCAATATTTTTGATCCAATTAAAATTGATATGTTTATGTCAATTTGTACTAATTAATAAATATTTGAAAACTTCTCTTGTTTATTGAGTAGAATAGATATTTGAGAACTTCTCTTATTTAGTTGATAACTTCTCATTTTCTACTTTAGAAATTTCTTAATAGTTTCTTATTTGTTATCTTGTGCAGTGATAATTTTGTTCATACGACAGTTTATAAGTTGATTATTTCTCAGTATAAAAATTGTATGGATAATTTATTATTTTTTGTTTTGAAAAATTGTTATTGTTAGTTTGTCTGTTTTGAGTTTCATGTTGAGGTTGGTAGATCATGAATGTTTGGAAAAGTAATTACTTACTATGATTTTTTCATAAAATAAATACCTTTAAATGGATCTTGTTTTAATTTTTTTTTTAAATTAAACTTGATCGTATTTTTAAAACTCTATAAATTTACAAAACAAATTTTCAACAAAACACAACTAGCTGGTTTCAAGTATTGATACGAGGATTGCGCATGATATAAAACTAACCAACCTGTGTGGCCCACGTGGTCTCCATTCTATATTTTGGATCATAACTAATGAAGAGAGACCAGATCTCAAATGGGTAAATTTTTTAACTATCTGACACTGTTTGTATTAAAATCTTGACTTATTAATTGGCATCAAAAGCTTCCACTCTTAGTTTGTTCTCAATCCTTACCATCACACGCATTCATGCAAAATAAACAAGAATCAGTATACACTCACATATGCTTTCCCAGCAGAAGGGTTTAAAATATCAACGGATATCGATCGTTACGTGTCGGGATTTAAGTCATCTAATACAGATATTTCAGTAAATATCAAGAGAACTTGGGCCTTCAAACTTTCAGAAAATAACAATCAATTCAGACAAATTCTCTGAGCAGTACCTTGATTACATTTGAAGAGCAGCCACGGGGGTTACCATTTGCACCACGAGCGGTCCCAAAGCACAACGCTGAAACAGGTGATCCATGTTCATCTTCCTCGTGTACTCTTGAATCAAAAGATGATCTTGCGCTCGAAAGGTGGATCCGTCCTCGTGTATTTGAAGGAGTAAATGGAGAAGATGGCACAGAACAGGACGGTGACCACGACGATGAAGATGATAACGACGAAGCAGGAGATGGCGGGTGACTAGTACTTCTCCTCAGGTTGAGCTTAGGGAGAACAGCGTGGAAGAGATTGGATTTTGAGTGCCTTTTAGTGGGTTTTATCGTGGAACTAAAATGGAAGGAAGGCGGAGGCATAAGAGGAGGAAGTGGGTTTTCGCGGAACTTGACTTTAGGCGTCCCTGGTTGAGACTCCCACGTAAATGGTACGCCAATAGAAGCTCCTCCATGGTAGACTTCTAAAGAGGGGTTGATCACTGGGACCTCCTTCGATAAGCACCTGGAAGAGGACTTGGACTTCTCGAGAAGATCCGATCTGCTAGTAAGCATGTTTTGTTTCAGGTGCAAGTAACAGGATCGTACTCCAGCCATGTAGAGGGGCTAACAAGAGCAAGCTCCTGCACATGAATGCCTAAATTGCAAGTACGACTTGGGCTCTTTATATACAGTCAGAATTCCCATAAATGGGGTTTTGTTATCGTTTCATCGGCAACCGTTGGTAGGTAAAAAAGATGCTAGCTCTCAAGAAGATGCAAGTTGTTTGGTTTAACTTTCAAAAACAGTTTTTAGCTACTTCGATTTTTTAGTTTTTTCATTTTTTATGAACTTTTTTAATCGTCTGATCAAGATTTTATACATTTTCAATTCTCCTCGACAAAAGAAATCCGAAAATGTAAAAAATTTTATCAAATTTGAAAAAAGTGCACTAAAAAAAAAAATCATTTTTACTAGAGAAATTTATCTAATTTTCTTGTCTTTCGTATATTTTTTTTTAAATTTTGAAATTTTTTTTTATATTTTGAAATTCCTCTCAAAAGTATAAGATTTTAAATCATACAGCAAAAAAATTCACTAAAAATAAAAAAACTCAAAAAACAAAGCAACTAAGTACAAAACTCATTCCAATATGATGCTACTCTCTATAAGGATCTAAAAAAAGTGGGTTGACATTTTTCAAGCTCGGAAAAGTTCCTTTACTACTTTCGTTCACCGTAAGTGAATTCAGACGATTAAGAACATTGAGACCCAATACATAGCTCAAACATAGCTCTTGTCACATGTACATATACACGATCAGGATGAAGCCCATGGGAGACTAGCATCTTTTATGGGTCACCGAATTCTGAAACTTGAGAGTGCACATGTTGTTCCTGTGGATGAGATTATTCTATCTTACCATCTACTATGCTTTGACATTTAGAGAAAGACAGTTGCATAACTTCCGATGAAGCCATACCTTACCACCAATCTGTCTGCACAGCTACTCCATTAAAATGGCCATTACTGCAACAATTGAATTCAAAGTTTCACTGTAGACACGCCGCGCACCCATTGCTTATGCAATGTTTTGAATTTTGTAAAATTAAGAAAATACCAAAGTCAACCTGCTTGAAGTTGAATAATGTAGGAGGATGAAATGAAATGAGTATCCACCGGCAAAATCATTTGTTGTAGAATATAATGAAACGAATGAAACAAAAACATGATGCATATAATACATAATACTCAAAATTTACAAGCTAGATGGGAAAAAAATATTACTAACAAATCATTTGACTATATATATAATCATAGCAAGTTCAGTCGGCATCTTCGCGAGAGAATTTGGTCGGTGAAATTATGCCGGCGGAGATGCCCAAGGCCAGACTTTAGGGTCAGAGGGAGTACACGGCAAGTTCCATCTGCCACCCCCACACTTGGGTCCAAACTCCGATGATGCGATGGGCTAGCTACTAGCCATGCCGTATGGGGCATGATTGGGTACACTGCCTACTCGCTGACATGACAGTCGGAGCATCTTTACACGCGTTAAGTTGCACTATAAAAGAGGACAGATCATTTATCACAAGTAAGCAATACTCTCTCTCTCTCTAGAATTTCTCTCTCTAAGATCAGAGTCAATAACCTTGCTATTGCTGTCTTCTTTATCTTCTTTTTCGATTACTACATTGACCGTCGGAGAGTTGTTGTTGGAACAGTTCCAGGTGGCCCTTCTCACTGTTGCTGTCTTGTAGACCCCGCCATACAACATCTAGCGATCAAAAACCACTTGTCCATCACCGCTATCGTCTACTTTCGATTTCCATTTGTCCCCCACAAACACGCAAAAGTCTACCAATTCTATAACCAACATTCAACAGGAAAGTTCAGCTATTACTAAAAAATAAAATTCAGAAATCTAAATGAGCTTATAATTTCAGAACTTATTACAGCTGCCTAGACAAAGGCTGAAGTTTAAAGTTCAAGTTGTAGCCTCAGATGAAAATTTTATTCCAAGAACAACGATTAATCCCGAAGATTGCATCTGATCTGATGACATATCACATGCAGACCCTGTGGATCGCAGTCATCAGAAATTCCACTTTCTTTTGCCTAATGACTTGGTACCGTTCAAATTGTGACATGTCTCCCACTTATTTTGCACTTATAAGACAAAACAGTTGACCTAGAAAAAAAAAATACAACACTCGATTTCTAATGACCTCTTCAATTTTCAACCATTAATCAATCATCTTCATCGTCCCCAGCACCAGCACCGCCATGAATTCAGTCAAATCACAAATCAAATAACATAAAATAAGAAGAATCATAAATGAGTGCTCTGGCAGGTCGACCTGCTAACCACCTGGAAACTATTGTATGCATTC
>BRYE01000013.1:10355000-10372500 GCA_030159115.1 Actinidia arguta var. hypoleuca | reverse complement strand
AGCTTCAGGAAAATATAACCATCATACGAAGTTTTCCATATGTTTCTGGTTTAATAACTTTAATTTCACCCCCCGAATGTGACTCGCTACCAGTTTGGTTGATGAAACTGGTCAAATCTTGCAGTAGTAGACTATTTTCCTTAAGCTGGACATTGGATTAGGACATTTTAAGTTTTTTGCAGGTGATTGAATTCCAGCACTAGTTTTAAAAACCCAAAAAAAGGCTTCATAATGTGATCCAATTTTTTGACTTTGCTAAATACTAGGAAAGAAAATTAAAATGTGAAGCAACGATTAAAACAGCTCATGAACCAATTTTTCTCCAACTTTCAGATTTTCTACAGCATTTCAACCACCACAAACTTCCATATATCACCATTACATCTTTGAGACCTAAAGCAAAATCAGGAATATCTTCTTCAAAATGATCGAGTCAACTGAGCGACGCACTTCCTAGTCAACGTTTTGGATGCATCAAAACCTTCCTAAACCAAAAATTGCATCGTAGGGAAGAAAAATCAAATTAACTTTCTATGCGCTCCTTAACTATCCTGCATAAATTGATAGATATACTGCCATTCAGTGGAAGCTACAATAGATATAGCTTTGACAATAATAAATACTAATAATTTTGACAACTCAAATGGAAATTCGCATACCAGAAGAATTCCTTAAAAGGAACAAATGGATGATTCGGTTGCAAAAATTAACTAGGAAATATTTGATAGCTCAAATGGAAATTAGCATAAGAGTGCACAAATGGATGATTGATCCATAATTGACGAGGATGGTCTTCACTAATAGCTTCAGAGATAGAGAGAAACTACAAATCTTATGTACATTAAATCCATTTCTATCAGATCAGCACCAACAAAACCCCGTAAAGTCGAGAAGTTTCATTACCATCCCATGTAGACAGGACATAACAAGTGGCTACTATGGAAAGACCATTCAATGCCTCGAGCATCTTTAATCTGTTTTCAAATATCCACAAATCAGCTGACATTCTTTGCTTCAGTATTCACTACACACAAACAAGGTGAATACCCAAAACAAAATTCCTACAATCACCTATTTGAATTCACCCATTCAAACAAATCTATTACTTGAAACCACAAGTCAAAAATTGCAATCCAACAATCTTAATATAACCATATTCCTTAATGAGAATAAATTAAGCAGAAACGTGCCTTTTCATAGGCTACAGCTTTTGCATTTTAAGACACCAACCATTGAGACCAAATTCCAATACAGACAAGCAACTGCATGAATGCAAAACATTTGATAGTACAAAGGATCTTCCATGTTAAAATCAATTGTTTCAAGGCTATTGACCCCCAATATGTTCCAATGAATCCAATCCTCCAAATATTTGGACTCCTTGTTGCATTGACACACAGACATACATTCCAAATAAGAATTGTGTGTTCATCTAAACTCTTGCTGCAAATCATATTATCTGTCAGCACTATCTTCATCATTTTCTTCTACATCATGACCTAGGTGCACCAAATTCTCTGCTTTGTTAGGTCTAAGCTAAAGGCATAAGGCCTTTTTACATCTTCCTAATGAGCACTAATAAAAATCAAAATTTCAGAATTATATAGCAGCAAAATACACAGGATGATAACCTTATCTACTAGCAATATACTGAAGGCCTTTTCTTAACCAGTGAAACGCAGCTGTGTTAACAAACAAATGACTTTTGCTAGCCCCCAAGGGTTGGCATGGTGGTCTAGGACGGAGACTTGGAGGTATGCTCGACTGCTCCCTTTCAATGTCTCAGGTTCGAAACCTCCTATGTTCTATCAATTTTTGAGTTGGGTCAGTTCATAAGAGGTTATTGGACGATAAAGAATTAAGATTTCCAATCAGCAGATTTTTCCGTCAAAGATTCTATTGTAAACACTTCCCTCCAGCTTGTTATTACTCACGTAAGAAGTTGAAGTATGAGAATTTTCTCAGTTGAGCAAAGTTAAGAGCGAAATAGGACCTACTTTTATCACAATCAAAAACTTCTTGAGAAGAAGAAATAGTAAATATTCTTCAACAGTGCCAGACTTTGGGTGCCAATAAGTTTCGCTGGGCAGCCATTAACCCATTTTGGGTGAGATAACGGCATCCAAATTGTGTGTGTGTGAGAGAGAGTTTCCAAAGCCCATGTCCATCAATAAAAGACTCTTTGTACATGCATGCATTCGTGTATATATTGTTCTGAAGACGTATATCAATCAAATTCAAGTAATTGTATCCAGATAACAACACACTTGAGGAAATCAGATGTACATTGCAGGAGAAGGCATCCAAAAAGAGCCCAAAAAGAACATAACAAAACTCTACAACAATATTGTTCCGATCAACAACCAGAACAGAGGCGATCGAGAGTCCCATCATAAGCTACAAGCAACATAAAAGCGAAATCAAACCTAAACGCGTACACTCCGAGAGAGCATATCAAGAAGAGGCGGTCTACCGCATCAGTCACAGCGCTTCGAAGACGAAGAAGAAGACACCAAATTCCTCCAGAGATATCGGCCGCTCGCCATGTCCACGCAGGTCCAAAACCCCGTCCCGATCGCCCCCAAAACCTACAAATTCACAAAACAGTCAATGCCAAAAACAAATTCTAAGTCGCGGAAATTCGGAATGAAGATAAACCCTAGAAATCAAACGAGGATGTCAGAATTTGGGACCTTGGAGGATCGATCCACCGAATCGGCTTTTGCCGGCGATTCGGAGGCAGAATTGACCGAATCTTCGGAACGATCTTCGAGGATTTCGGGCTGAGATTTGAGATTCTTGAGAAGGAAAAATCCGGCGAGCGTAGCCGACAGGAAGATCAGGATCAGCCTCAGGGGGCACATTTTCTCTCTCCTCCTTTCCTTTCTGGTTTAGAGAGGGAGAGAGAGAGAGAGAGAGAGAGAGGGGTTTTGGAATGGCGAAGAAGATGGTAATGGGGCGATTGTTTGAAGGCTGAAGGATTACGTGAAAATGTCAACACGGCTTTGGGTTTGATGGAGCTGCATTATCGTGCCCAGAAATGGACGAACATGTGGTGATGGATGAATCCATTATTGGGGGTGGTTTTAATGTTGTATTAATTCAATGTTATCTTCTTCTTCTTCTATTATTTTTTTGAGTGGATAAGTGGAATATGATGAGTTTTAGACTTTTAGTAACGGTAGTTGGTGATTGACTTTCTAATTCTTAAATCTAACAAAAATAGATTACTTTCTCGTAAATTTGCAATTCCCTCCTATATTTATAAGGGAGAATTTTTTTCAAAGAGAAAAATGCGTGCACACCAATTTTTTTGACCTGGTTGAATCGCCGATTAGTAAACTCTCGAAAATTATTTTAGGTAAAAAAATCGGTTCAACTTGAAAGAATCGATGAAATTGGTGATTCAATCATTGAACCGGATGTTGGTTGACTGAACCAGTTGATTTCACTCCTTAAAAAAATCAATATTGGGAGTTTCAAGACCGTATGGGATTGGAGTTTTTTTATTTTAATTTCATCCGACAGGTAAATTGGTGACTTGTCCATCCAATTCCTTTTTTCGTTTTGCTGAATAGACCGATTTTCAAAACATTTGGGCACACCTTCCAAAATTGTTTCTACGAATCAAAATATGCTAATAATAGTAATCAAACGACTCGTGTATGAAAGGTAAAAAAGGAGTTTAAATGCTATTAATCATACGTAATTGTATCAATTTTTGTAAAATCAACTAATAGAAGTGACAAGGTTTCATAAACTAACAAAGCATGCCAGTTACAAAAATATTAGCTACCCATAATTTTTATTTTGAAATATATTTAAAAAGCAAGTTGTGGTGTAAATCTAAATTCATCAAAATTAAAATTTAATAGGGTTAGATGACATGGATCCCCTCATAAGAGAGTGCTCTATTAGCCGCCCTTCAATTTGTTTTTTTGTGTAACATGTGGACTTTAATTGTGTTCTTATCTATCATAAGGTACTAGAGCAGTTTAACCAATCAATGGTGATTCAAGTGTAGTTGGCCTTTTATCACCTTGTTATATGGAAACTTAAAGCGTCCACGTCAAACTAGCTCAATGTTACTTTTAACTAATTTATTTAGTGAAATTTGAAAAATTGTTCACATTAGACGAATCAAAACTGATATGGAAAAAATACACGTCACCTCTTAGGTTTTAAATATTCCAAGTGATGCACATCGCTCAAAGGTTCACAACACTCATTTTCTTGGTCGCCTCGTATTATTAAAAAAGAACTTAACTCCACTTCGCCTAACACAAACGGCCCCTCCAGATCGTCTTTGGGCGAGGTGGTTTATCTCGCCCGAGAGAGACGTCTCCATGAAGACTTATTCTCCAAAAGTACTTCATTCCCATCAGAAGTTTGTTTCCATGAGACTCCTCCATCATCCTTCCTCCTGATCAGTCCATCTCCATGAGAATTCCACCACAACAAGGGAACCATCTCCGGTAGACTCCATCTCCATCACTATACCTAAAAATACGGATTGCTTACCAAATAGCATCCTTCTATGTTATCTCCGGATTATTGGGATATCCTCCCATACTTTTCCTTTCGAGGAACTCGCCGTGATTCATCTACACGGCTCATTACTTTGTCTATATAAAGGCCGCTCCCCCATAACCAAAAAGGTACGCTCAACACAGGCACCACACACACATTTACTATTGTGCTTGCCCATATTGCCTTAACTTATCTCCTGATTGCCTTGGTCTGATTCATACGCCGGAAGAATTTTGAGTGGCCTCGCCCCGACCGATTACTTTTGTTCATTAGTGTGCAGGTCGTCGTTGTGCAGGTCGCCCCAGTTTAGCCGAGGTCCAGTGCCAAGGCCAATGAGCAATTGTTGGTTGCTCTCTCAGATTTTTACCACAATAGTTTGGCGCCGTCTGTGGGAACGATAATTCTCTTTATCCTATGTACATGCGTAGGCGATTATTATCTAGACCAAGCACTAGCAGTCCTGTAGATAACATAGCTCATCCAATGGCCAACACCAGCCAAGTTTCAGATTTAGAGGGCCTTCACCGTGAGATACACAGTATGGCCGAACAGATGAGAATCATAAACGAGAATAACGCCCTTTTAATACAGCACCTCACCTCAAATAACCCGCCACCTCCGCCTTCGGCGCCTCCTCATCACTCTCACCTCTCGGGTAACAATGAATCCCAAAATCATCGTAGTACAAAGCGAGATAGGCGGCGGCGTTCTCCTAGTCCTCGCCCCCGACAAGAAAGGAGCTCTTCATTAGAATCGCGATCATCCAGCAAAACTCCAGAGATGGAAGGCGAGGAAGTCAGGAGAGGTAGGTCTCCTTGTCGGGTCGAACAATTACCAAGGCGTCGAGACAATTCCACGTCTCAGAAGATCAGGGATCTAGACGCCCGCCTAAATACCATCAATACGGGGACCAGCGCCCCAATAACCGTAGACGCTTTGATTAGACAAACTGAGTCGCCATTCACCCATAGAATAATGAGAGTCAGAGTGTCATCCCGGTTCAAACTACCTACTCAGCTCGGAGTCTACGAAGGGAAAACGGACCCAATGGATCACTTGGATTCTTACAAGAATTTGATGTCTCTCCAAGGTTACTCGGACGAAATCATGTGCAAGGCCTTTTCCGCTACAGTTTAGGGGGTCGGCGAGGTCGTGGTTCCAAAAATTATCTCCTGGAACCATTGACTCTTTTGGCGATATGAGTAGACTTTTCGTCGCCAATTTTATGAGCTGCAGGATCAGGCAGAAAAACGCGTCCCACCTCTTCACCATTCACCAGAAGGAAACAGAGAACTTGAAGGATTATGTGAAGCAATTTAACCAGGCCATATTAGAAGTTGAAGATCCCAGTGACAAGGTAGTCGTTATGGCAATGATGGAAGGACTTCGCCCTGGTCCACTATTCGACTCCCTATCCAAAAACGTCCTAGAAACGTTGTCCGTCCTCCAGAGTAAAGCTAATAAGTACACCGCCGTAGAAAAATTGGCCGAGGCCAAGCGAAGGCGAAGAGAAAAAGATGATCATAAAAGAAAAGAGCTTGATACAAGGCGATCTGATTATAGGGACGACGAACTGAGAAACAAAAAGTCCAAACGAGATTCAAGATGGACAAGTGAAAGGCGACCCCGTACCCCACCTCGCCATACAGAATTGGTGTTACCCCCTCTCAATGCTCCAATTGCCCAAGTTCTTACAGAAATTAAGCATGAAGAATTTGTCAAGTGGCCATCAAAAATCAAAACTGATCCTCAAAAGAGAAACAAGAACTAGTATTGCGAGTTCCACCTAGACCGTGGCCATAACACAGAAGATTGTTTTCAGACCTTATCAAACGAGGATATCTGAGAAAGTATGTCAGTGATCACCCACCACCCAATTTGCCAGAAAGGAGATATGGCGATAACAGACCAACTGCTGGAGATATACAAGTAATCCATGGAGGATTTAGATCCGGGAGAAGTTCAAATTCATCTAGGAAAAGACGTGTCAGAAGTGCCGGTAGGGTGTCCGAAGAAGTACATAACATCTCCTTGCCAATGACTGATATCCACTCACCAATCACCTTTAACAATGATGATTTGAGAGTTCTACACTTACCTCATGACAATGCCTTGATCGTTTCAGCCATCATCGCCAATTTCAAAGTCCAAAGAATCTTGGTTGATAATGGTAGTTCAGTTGATATCCTATTCATATCGGCATTCGAGAAGATGAAGATAGGACCCGATAAACTACACCCCTTCTTTATACCCTTGGTGGACTTCGAAGGAAATGTGACTCATCCGCTCGGATGGGTTAAGTTGCCAGTAACCTTGGGAATAGAGCCTCGTCAAACCACCGTTTGGCAAGACTTCATCGTGGTAGATTGTCCTTCCCCCTACAATGCAATTTTAGGTCGCCCAACTCTAGACGAGACTAAGGCCATCACCTCAACCTTCCACCTAAAAATGAAGTTTCTCACTTCAGCGGGGGTGGGCGAAGTAAGAGGTAACCAGAAAGTAGCCAGGTAACGTTTTATTTCAGCTATGAAAATTGAAACCTCCCCAGCTCCGAATACCCAATAGAAATTACCGACCAACGATGGCGAGATAGAACCCCTGAGGGACGAGGTGGAACAAGTTGTCTTGTTGGATCCCCGAGAAACCGAAAACACCGAACCCCTTGAAGAAACTACCCTGATCTCCATACACCCAGAATACCACGTTATGATCGGAACTGAACTTACCAACGAATTACGCTTTGCTTTTGTGGAATTCTTAAAAAGAAATTTTAATGTTTTTGCCTGTTCATAGAGTGACGTCCCGGGTATTGATCCCCAAGTTGCCATGCATAAATTATATACCAATCCCGAACATCCTTCAGTTCTCCAGAAGAAAAGGAAATTCGCCCCCGAGCGACTAAAAGTTATTGAAGAAGAGGTGATCAAACCCGTCAAAGTTAAGGTTATCAAAGAAGTCCATTACCCGAAATGGCTAGCCAATGTTGTCGTCGCCCCTAAAAAGGAAGGGAAGTGGAGAGTATGCGTTGATTTCACTGACCTCAACAAGACATGCCAAAAAGATAGTTTTCATTTGCCAAAAATTGATTTAATAGTTGACGTCACATCTAAGCATGAGCTTCTTAGCTTCATGGATGCCTTCTCAGGATATTACCAGATCAAGATGTCCCCCCCTCCCCCGACGTAGAGAAGACTTCATTTATTACGGAACGAGGATTGTACTGCTACAAGGTCATGCCGTTTAATCTGAAAAATACTAGAGCAACATACCAAAGATTAGTAAACAAGATGTTCAAGGAGCTGATTGAAAAGACCAAAGAAGTATACATAGATGACATGCTCGTCAAGAGTGTCGAAACAGCCAACCACATCGCCCACCTTGAAGAGGCTTTCGACATTTTGAGGGAACACTGGATGATGTTAAATCCTTCCAAATGCATTTTTGGTGTATCATCCGGAAAGTTCTTAGGATTATTGGTAACCAAACAAGGGATTGAAGCAAATCCAGATCAGATCCAGGCTCTACTCAAAATGAGCTCGCTTAGAAATATCCATGAAGTTTAACAACTAACTGGACGAATTACCGCCCTCAACCGATTTGTTTCTAAATCGACTGACAGATGTTTGCCATTTTTCAAAATCCTAAGAAAAAATTAAAATTTTCAGTGGACTGAAAAATCAGAAGAAGCCTTCCAACATCTCAAAAAGTACCTGGGACCACCTCCTTTACTTGTGGTGCCAACCACGGGTGAAGAATTATTTGTGTATCTATGCATCTCGCCAACTGCAATAAGTGTTGTGTGCTTATTCGAGAAGAAAATCGAGTTCAAAAATCGGTATATTATATTAGTAAGATCCTGATGGGTGCTGAGAATAGATACTTAAAGATAGAAAAGCTCGCCTATTCCCTTCTGATCACCGCCAGAAAGTTTCGTCATTATTTTCAAGCCCATTCAATCACCGTGCTGACTGACCAACCATTAAAGCAAGTTCTCCAATGACTAGACACCTCGGGAAGACTTCTGAAATGGTCCATCGAGTTGAGTGAATTTTATATTGACTACAAACCAAGAACGGCAATAAAAGCCCAAGCCTTAGCTGACTTCGTGGCTGAATCCACTCATGAAACCGACCCAGAAGTTCACTCGGAGAAAGAGATTCCAAACTCGGACGAGAACTTCAGCAGTACGCTATACGGATTGAGTTTAAAGCCACCAACAACGAAGCTGAATACGAAGCACTCCTCGCCGGATTAAGGGTCGCCACCAGATTGGGAGTAGATTCAATGGATGCTTATAGTGATTCACAACTAGTGGCAAACCAAGTCTAGGGAGACTACCTCACCAGGGACGCACGGATGGCAGCTTATTTAGATGAAGTCAAAAGCATGACTCAAAAAATCAAAAACTTTACCATTCAACAGATCCCTAGAGAGGAGAACAGAAAGGCTGACGCCCTCGCCAATCTTGCTTCCATTTCCGATTTTGTATCAGACAAAAATATACATCTGGAATTCCTGTCCAAACCAAGTATTGAGATCACCAAACCTATCTATCCAATAGAAATAAACCCAACATGGATGGATGAGATCGTTGCCTACCTCCAGCACGGTACACTGCCAATAGATAAACTTCAAGCTCGCCGGATCAGATATAGATCTGCGAGGTTCTGCCTTTTTTATAGAATTTTGTACAAACAATCTTTTTTAGGTCCTCTCCTAAGATGTCTCCGACCTGACGAAGTCAATTATGTGATGAGGGAGATTCATGAGGACATTTGCGAAAATCATTCAAGGGCGAGGTCACTAGTACGAAAAGCAATTCGCCAAGGTTACTTTTGACCTCAGATAGAACGTGATGCAACAATGTATACCAGAGAATATGATAAGTGCCAAAGATTTATACTAGTTAGCCACCTCCCCCATACTGATATGGTGTCAATTACCAGCCCATGGTCATTTGCCCAATAGGGGATTGACATACTAGGACCTTTGCCTCAACCTCCATTATAGAAAAAGTTTTTGATCATCGCCATTGATTACTTCACCAAATGGGTAGAAGTAGAGTCACTCGCCAAAATCACCGAGAAGAATACAAAGAATTTTGTGTGGAAAAATATCGTCTGCCAATTTGGAATTCCCAAGGTTCTCATCTCGGACAACGCAAGGCAATTCGACAATGATGGATTCAGACAATTTTGTTCGAATCTCGCCATATCACATCATTTCTCCTAGCTTGGTCACCCCGAAGCCAATGGCCAACTCGAAGTTACTAACAGAACCATCTTAAGAAATTTAAAAATGAGACTAGAGAGATCCAAAGGTGAATGGGTAGAAGACCTGCTGAGCATACTTTGGACGTATCACACAACTAACAAGATTCCTACTGGTGAAACGCCTTACTCCATGGTCCACGGAACTGAATCGGTGATACCCATTGAGATCAAAATGCCAAGTTTTAGGACCTCAAATTTTGACAAAGATAATAATGAAAGCGAGTTGAGATTCAACCTCGACCTCCTTGATAAAAAACTGGAGCAAGCAAGCATACGCCAAGTAGCTTATAAACACCAGGTCGCCAAATATTATAATTAGAGAGTCAAATACAGGTCATTCCTACCTGGCGACCTAGTCCTAAGAAAGGTTACCCTATCTATTCAAGAGCCAAACGCAGGAAAGCTAGGCCCAACATGGGAAGGCCCTTATAAGGTCGTCAAGGTATCTAGACCAGGGACTTATTGGCTTGAAGACATGAATGGAAAAGCACTCCCCATCCTTGGAATGCCGAGCATCTAAAAAAGTATTACCAAAGACATCCAGTCACTTTGAAAGTCAGCTCGCCTGGGCAATACAGTTGTAATCATTGCCAGTTTATTCTAATAAAACCTCTCCAATTTATTTTAATCATCCTTGCTCGCCTGTGTATCTCCTATTGCAGGATGGAAGTCACCAAGATCAAGATCGCTAGTTCATTACAAAATGACGAAGGCATCTTTATCGCCGAATTCAAGATCGCCAATTCGTTATAAAACGACGGAAGCATCTTGATCGCCATCTTGAAAGTCGCCAACATCTTGATCGTCAGCACGTTATAAGATGACGGAGGCATCTTGATCGCCATCTTGGAAGTTGCCAAGATCTTGATCGCCAGCTCGTTATAAGACGACGGAGGCATCTTGATCGCCATCTTGGAAGTCGCTAAGATCTTGATCGCCAGCTCGTTATAAGACGACGGAGGCATCTTGGAAGTCGCCAAGATCTTGATCGCCATCTTGTTATAAAACGACGGAGGCATCTTGATCACCGTATTCAAGATCGCCAGTTCGTTATAAAATGACGGAGGCACCTTGATCGTTATTTTGGAAGTCACCAAGATCATAATCGCCAGCCCATTATAAAACGGAGGCATCTTGATCGCCGTACCAAAGATTGCCAGTTAGCTTTAAAATAACGAAGGTATCTTGGTCGCCAAGTTAAAAATTGAAAATTCCAGATTGCCAGTCTATTTTAAAACGGTCAAGACATCTTGATCGCCATGCAATTCAAAAAAAAAAAAAAGGAGGGGCATTGTAATTTAAAGATGCTAAGTAATTTACATCAGTACGAACAAAATTTATGCAACCAAAATGATCATTCAATTATAATTACACATCGCCAAAATTAAAATAATATTAAATGATATTCATTGAAGTACAATTACACATCACAAAAAAATAAATGATAGTCATTGAAGTACAAGGGAGGAATATTTGCATCGCCTTTTTCAAGAGTTTCTTCATCTGCCCCCTCCCCTTCTTCATCCTCGTCCTCCTAGGCGAGCAGATCATGATCGAGACCTATTTCTTCCAAGTTGATGGCGAGGTCGGGATGATGGCAACGAAGTTGTCGCTTGCCGAAGTCAAATCCTTCGTCGAAATACTTTGAGGCAACATCTTCAATAACCCCTAAGAAATCTGACGAGGATTTAAACTCCTCGACAACTAATTTTATGGATCGGCCCAGCATTTCCCTCAACTCCGCCACCAAAATCCCAGCCTTCTCCAAACTATCGGCGAGGGTGTCTCTTTCATCTTTTAATTTGGCAAACTCGTCGCCGGCTAGTTGCTCCCGAGCTCGGGCCTCGGCCAATTGCTGCTCCAGATCGCCAGATAATTTCTGGAGGCGGGAGACTTTACTATCCAAAGAGGCAGCTCGCCCTTGTTAAAAGGATGTCTCTTCAACAATTTCCCTACTCTTGACCGCCAGGGAAGATCCGAACGCGAGCGCCTGCTACAAATAAATCTTTTTAGAACAACCTGAGCACATTTAAGAAGGATAAAATAAAGAGTCGAGGTAATGTCGAGATAATACCTGGCCAAGGGCATGAAAAAATTTGGAGGCAGTCTGGTCCAAGAACAGCTGCCCCACCTTCTCTTGGTCCGAAGGAGGGATCACTCCTCGGAGGATCTTCTCGGCTACAAAAGGGCTCCCCAGAATGGAAGCCCTAGGACCGAGGACAGTCCCCAGTGAGCGCGAGCTCCCCTCCTCGGGCCTCAAAGAGGTGGTGGCCCTCGGACGATCAGCAGGACTAGACGTTTTCTTTTTGGGTTCAGGATAGATGGTGGGCTCCTTCCCTTTGGGGCTATCTCAGGTTTAGCCTTCTTACTCGGCGAGATCGAAGGTTCGTCCATTGGTCATTTCTCGTCAATTACCACTCCCTTAACGGGAGTGAATTTTTTGGCCGAGCTTTCACCCTTAGCCTTTTCCACCTTCTCGTCAAGTTTTTTCAGGCTAATCCTCCTCGACATAGCTTCAAAATAAGGAAAGAATATTAGATATGAAAAAATAAACAACAAGAACAGACTAAGAATTTATACCCTTCGATTTAAGCTCAAGAGGTAGCCCAAAATCCGACCAGAATTCCGATGTCGGGTCCGAGCTTGATCCCGAGACAAACGGAGAAAATTCTAAAAGGGGATCTCAAACTTTTCCCCCCGACCATCTTAGCAAAGTCAGGTCGGGGATATGAGGTAGAATTATCTTCAATTCCTTCCTAAGGGTCCCTAGGTATTCTAGTGACTCATCTCGGGAGTGGCTGACTTGCTGGATGTATTCACCATGGGAAAGGCGGAACTCACCCGCTTCGCCCAACGACGTTGACGATGCATGTCTGTGTGGCTCCTCGCCCTTAGTCCTAGATGCCATAGGACTAGGAGAGCAAAAAACTCGATGAAATGACTTCGATGTGAGAAGCGTGGGGACTGAAAAGTGCCCACATTCCACCACCGATTTAGAAATCTCGTCGAAAAGATTAAAACCCGAGCAACTTGGGTGGATCATTGCAACGTTTATCTGAAAGATACCATAGAATATTAGTTCAAATTTTATTAATAAATAAATTGAGATTTCTAATAAAATTAAAACCGACCTGGAATGTTCCACGATCTCGAAACCCTTGGCACTCCTTCTCGAGGTGAATCATCAGGAAGCTCCCAACTATCCTTGGAAGTGAAAAAAATTTTGCTTTTCCACCCCTTCACGTTGTTGGAGTATCCTTCGAGGATGGTTTTCTTGTACCTCGTCTTAAAATAAAGCCCTCTTGATCCGGTTTAGGGTTATTATTGAGGAAAAATATGTTCCTAAACTCGAAAAAGGTCATCGGATATTTATACACTCACCACAACGCCAAGGCACCGACGATACTTCACCAAGCGTTGGGAATAAGCTGAGCCGGGTAAATATTGTAAAACATTAAAATTAACCTAACAGTAGGGTGAATGAAAAAGGGAAGGCCCACGGGAAAGGAGGCCTCATAAAAAGCCACCTCGCCAGGGCGGGTTGAAAGAATGGTTTCGTTCTCCTCGGGAAGCCTAATTTGTATGCCCTAGGGAAATGAACAAGTATCCATGAGCAAGTCTAGCTCCTCGGGAGTCATAATATTATGCTCCTTCTCCACTGAGGGATGAATATTACCTAAGGGGGCGACCTCGGAGGCTGATGGTTCTTCCATAGGCGATCTAGGAGATTATTTTACTTCGTCAGTAATATATGATGATCCTTCTCTTAGATGGTCGGATATCCAAGAAGGCAAGGATTCCAAGTCTGATGGCTAACCTTAGGCCTATAGGACATAAAACTAAAAGAACGAGAACAAGGATTTAGTCAAGGTACTTACTATGCTAAAAAAGGGCAGGAGACCACAAACAGGGGTGAGGAAAAAATCGCAGCAAAAGCAGAGGTTTGGTAGCAGAAACATAAAGGTATAAATGAATTGGTGGGACCCCCTATATATAGAAAATACCAAGGGCTGAGATCCATCTACTTCAACGTTCCAGATTATGCGACCTTTTGAAATTCGAGCTCATAACTGCCTTTCTTGCCAAAAGCCAGCCTTAGTGGGCCGCCTATCCCGCCAAAAGTCCATTAATGCGCCGCCGTTTTGTCCTGATTTTATTGTAGGAGTTAATGCCCTCGCCACGTGTCCCAACAAGAGGAGAGCGTAATTAATGCGTGCCTACGTGATTCCATGACTGACACAATGTATTTACTCAAAGATCCCGAATATCTCGGCACTCTGAATAGGAAGGCTACTGATATGGAAAAAATATACGCCACCTCTTATGTTCTAAATATTCCAAGTGGTGCACATCGCCCAAAGGTTCACAACACCCATTTTCTTGGTCGCCTCGTATTATCAAAAAAGAACTTAACTCCATTTCGCCTAACACAAACGGCCCCTCCAGATTGCCTTTGGGCGAGGTGGTTTATTTCGCCCGAGAAAGACGTCTCCATGAAGACTTATTCTCCAAAAGTACTTCATCCCCATCAGAAGTCTGTTTCCATGAGACTTCTCCATCATCCTTCCTCCTGATCAGTCCATCTCCATGAGAATTCCACCACAACAAGGGAACCATATCCGATAGACTCCATCTCCATCACAACACCTAAAAATACGGACTGCTCACCAAATGGGATCCTTCTATGTTATCTCCAAATTATTTGGATATACTCTCATACTTATCCTTCTGAAGAACTCGCCGTAATTCATCTACACAACTCATTACTCTATCTATATAAAGGTCGTTCTCCCATAACCAAAAAGGTACGCTCAACATAGGCACCACACACACATTTACTATTGCGCTCGCCCATACTGCCTTAACTTATCTCCTGATCACCTTGGTCTGATTCATACGTCGGAGGGATTTTGAGCTGCCTCGCTCCGGCCAATTACTTTTGTTCTTAGTCTGCAGGTTGCCGCTGTGCAAGTCGCCCCAGTTTAGCTGAGATCCAGTGCCAAGACCAAAGAGTAATTCTGACTGTTGATTGCTCTTTCAGATTTTTACCACAACAAAAACATTCCAAAAAAATGATTTTGCTATAATTTCTAATCAAAATGACTAGAGACTATTCATTGTCTATCTACTCTCTTTTTTTCTCACTAGTAGAGAGGTTGATATAGTTAAAAAGAAATAAAAGGAATTGCTTTTGAGTTAAAATTTGACTTTAATACTTCCGAAGTCTTCATGAGAAAGACAAGAAATTTGCTGCAATTTTTATTTTTGTCTTAAAAAGTTTTTTTTTACACCTTTAAAAATATAGAGAGTTTGTTTGGTATACTTTTATTTCAAAATTTTAAACTGTTTAATTTTTTAATTTTTTCGTCATAAATTTTTTTACCGTTTTATTAAAAAATATATATTTTTAAAATTCTCTTGCAAGAGAAATCTAAAATTTTAAAATTTTTGTTCAAATTTATTAAAAGTTTCATTAAAGACAAAATCTAGCTAACTTATCAAGTAAAAATATTTTTTATTTTTAGTAAAGTTTCTCCAACTTGGTAAAAAATTTACTTTTCAAACTTGTTTCATCAAAAGAAATCAAAAAAGTACAAAAATTTTATTAAACAATTAAAAAAGTGCACTGAAGACAAAAAAAAATTCAAAAATCAAAACAGTAAAAAAATTCAAAATAAAGCTATACCAAACAAAAACATAAAATTTGGTAACGCTACTACAATTACTACCAAATACGAAATAGAAGATGAAATGGTGAAATTAAAGGGTCAAATAAAATTCTTTACAAATTGGAAGGGCCACAAAAGGAAAGAATGGAACAAAGATGGAGTGAGAATTCAGTAAACTATGCTTCGAACATTTCCCCAATGGCTTTCGTCATATACTTTCCAAAATTCATAACCAGATTATACACGGGTCGGTGCAATAAAAACACTGCCCCACTTCCCATAACTAGAAAACAATTAAGTGGGCAATTTTCAAACGTAATAGACCAAATTTTGGATAAATTTTTTATAAAACTCTGGCTGAATACGCTACTAAAAAAGTATGTTTCTAAAAATCAGCCACACAACTCCATACACAATTCACTTCCTATCATCCGTGTAATTCCTACCTCCTTTACACATTATCCAAATTCAAAGCATCTGAGCAAAGCTGTTGCTCTCAATTGGACATCTACTAGTAGTTGAGTAGGGTACAACCCACCTGCTGCACAGCATATGAATATGCATCAGCACAGCTTCCTATTCTCAAAACGTAACCAAAACTTCTTTTACCTCCATCAGCCAATATCCCTGGCATTCTATTCAAGATTTTGATTCCTAAAGCTCTCGGTTTCCATCTGTGCGTCGACAAATAATTTGTAACTTAAAGTTTTGAAGATTGATTACCATTCACAATCAAATATTTGGTTATTCTTCTGAAGCGTAATTCATTGTAACCATGAAGTTCTGAAAATAGTCTTGCTAAACCAAATCATCTGGCTAATTTGCCGCTTCAGATTTCAGGCTACAATCTGCACAAGTACGATAGCCAATGGCTAAGATTAACAAACAGCCAAAACTCAAAAGATTACATAACCAAAAGGCAATAGTCTACAGCATAAACAAAAAGAAACAAAAATAGGGTTATTTACACAAACATCCCCTCAACTATCCACCCCCTCAACTAAAAAGCACACAACTGGACCCGTGGATTTTAACTTCCGCTCCTCCTTCATTAACCTAGTTGTCAGATTAGTTAATGGAAAGTAATCAATTGGCTCTCAAGTAATTTTCGATAATGACAGAAACCCCAAGGCGCATATATGTATATATGCACCCCGCATACTGACAAACACCACACCCATGGATTTGGTCATGACATCAAGTAGGTATATATTTATATGAAAGTACATGTGTCCTTATGTGGAAGAATATGAGGTCTACAGTGTTTAAGGCAACTTCAATTATGAATAATTGAAGAGATCCAATTGTTCGCTTTATTAGTTGATGGATGTTAAGTGATACTAGGATATAGTTGAGGGGGTGCCCATGTAACTAACCCATAAAAAACAAAGGTTCAGAAGCACAACAAAACCAGAGATTGCTGTAGGGGGTACTTAAGAATGAGGTTATCCAAAACCATTTCACCCTGGCGACATTTTTTTTGTAGGTATTTCTCTAGCCGACAAATTCATTATGTCGCCTAAAGTGTTGAAACTTAAATGTATATTAATAATAATAAATAATAATAATAATAATAATAATAATAATATGTAAAAGTATTTTGCAATATGTGAAATGTGCATTGGGAGTCTAACTATTTTAGCATTGTTTCCATCTTAACTACTTCCTAGTGAACGGTTGTTAGCAGACCATAATTATATAATACGGACATAGACTTTGAACGGACAAAAAACCACTATTAGAGTTGGTTAATGGCATCCGGGGGCTGCACCTAAAGCTGTCCAGAAAGAACCAATTCACAGGTTTCGGACAAGTTTTGCAGTTCTAGAATTCAGAGAAGGTCCGCATTTTAAATTACATATGCCAATTCAGCTCCAAGTTGAGATGTTGAAATGTAAAACTCTGGGATAGCATTAATCTTGAACATGGAAAAATCTTCCAGCATTGAACCAAAAAAAAAAGAAAATGAGAAGGAAAACAAAAAGAGGAGAAAACATTTACAACAAACGAATATAGTACCTTTCAGAG
>BRYE01000013.1:10345000-10347500 GCA_030159115.1 Actinidia arguta var. hypoleuca | reverse complement strand
AAATTACTAAAAACGAAAAAAAAATAATCCAAAACATACATCTAGTAAAAAAAAGTACATTTTTAAAAAATTAAAAAAATATAAAACTTTGATTAAATCGCGAAAAAAAATCACGAAAAACAGAAACTCAAAAATTAAATAATTAAAAAATAATAATAATAATCCAAACTAGGCCTAATTCAATTTCATTTACAACCGTAAGGACCATTACCTATGGTTTGGTTCACGTATTTAGGCTAAAATGAACCGCATACTAGTTTGGTTATTAGTTCAAGTCAAAATCAAACCAAACCGGTTTAACTAACCATGATTATATTCCTGTGATTCTAAAAAACATAGCACAAACACCCAATTTAACTAGCACTTGCCCCCCTCTTCTTTCATGTCATTTCATTAGTGCCCCAACTTAATGCATTAATCAAATTTTACTTTTGTGTATATTGTTTTTTATAATCATTCTCAGTTATTGTATGGATTTGAAGATAATACACCCCAAACAATAGTTAGGTACCATATGCACACACACGTCCATTTTGAGTATTAAATTTAAGAAGAAAAAAAAATTGAATCCAAACAATGGATTTGGTTCATATCTATCACCACTTTTGGAAATAACCAATGATCATTTTTTGCATAACTAAAAACAAAGGTCATAATTAAACACCACTTTGCTAGAAATTTGCAAAATCTTAAAACAGGACCCACGTGATAAGAATGCAAAAAAAAAAAAAAAAATCAAGAATAGTTAAACAGATTAATACAAGATTTATGTGATTCACCCAAATTATGAATTATTTTAATGATCGGAACAGATATTTTATTATATAAATAAAGAATACAAGTTACATTGTAAATGCCTTACAATGCAATACATAGCTAGAGCTGAACCACATGATTCATCAGACTTCACTTCATAATAACACCACATTGGAACATTGGATTTAATATTTTAAGTGGCTTTCTAATCATAATAACACCGCATTGGAACATAAGCAAACTTCCAAAAAATCATAACAAAGACCGCTGATAAGAACATCTCCGATTTAAGCATCTATAATATAGGCTTTAAATATTAATCTGAAAAGTAAGTCTACAGTATATGACTGTTCATACCAACTCTAATCACGCTTCTCTATATTTTTTCCATTTTCTAAATGGAGAAGATTAAAGCTTATTACTGAAATTATATGTTTGGTAAATTGAACTTATGTTAGAATTATTTATTTAAAAAAGAAAAGCTGAAAAGCTTCAAAATGAAACTTTAAATAATCAGTATTTTTTCAGCTCTTGTAAATTATTTTTAGCCCATAGTTTACCGAATCTATGACAAACATTGTGGTACAACTTTCAAGACAAAAAAAAAAAAGAGAAATACTCTGATACAAACCTCCTGTTTTTTTAGGTATTTTTAGTACCTCATTTAATAGTCATTATATGAGAAACTTTTAATCTGAACATTTAAATAAATTAATAACTAATAATAACAACTCGAACGACTGGTTAAACTTGTTTTTATAAATAGTTTTGGTTCGGTTATGAACCATATTTATTTTATTATGAGTTTTTGTGGTCATTTATGAGATGTTTTATTATGAATTCTATTGGTATAATTGGTAAGTTTTATGAATTTTTATAGTTCTTTTATAAATTCTTATGGATGTAATCATTAAAGTTTTATAATATATTGCGGTTTAGTTATAAATTATTTTGGTTTAGTTGTGAATAGATATAGCAATTGTTATGAATTAGTGTGGTTTCGAACAATAAATTAGTTCATTTAAAAGCATTAATTGTCGTAAAGTACACCAATTAAAGTTTATTTTTATGAATTTTATTAGTTTGATTATGAATATTTTAGGTTGGGATATAAATGGCTATGATCATTGTTATGAATTAATGTGACTTCAAACAATAAATTAGTCACTTCAAAGCATGAATTTTCGTGGAGTCCACCAATTAAAGTATATTTTTATGAATTCTATTAGTTTAGTTATGACTATTGTTATCAATTAAGATGACTTCAAGCAATGAATTAACCACTTCAAAGTATTAATTGTCATGAAGCTCATCAATGGATCCCAACTGTTTTTATGAATTTGATTAATTTGATTACGAATCATATTAGATTTGTTATAAATTTTTGCAGCAATTGTTATGAGATATTTTATTATAAATTATATTATATGCTTTTGTAATTTTATTAATCTTTATTAATTTTATATTTTTTTATAAATATAATCATAAACGTTAACGTAAGTGGGTACAATGTTACATAGAGGGAAACACACACCAAGCTTTTTACATCTGTTTATTAAAAAAAATCCTGTGATCTTGTGTCTGGTCTCTATTTCAGTTCTCATACTGAGCCTTGAGTTCTTCAGTTAGTGCCTTGGCCTGCTGAGGCTGCTTCCTGCATTCTCTCTTGTTCAAGGCTCCTGCTAATGTTCAGGTGCCCATTTGAGTCTGAAGTTAGATTCTGCTAGTTGATGCTCCTGCTGCT
>BRYE01000013.1:10335000-10340000 GCA_030159115.1 Actinidia arguta var. hypoleuca | reverse complement strand
TGAGCCAGTTCAATTAACATAAAAAAAAATAATTATCAATGTCATTGAGTTGTGGTCTTGCATGTGTGTGGATTTGTGTTTGCAGTGGGGGTGGGGGGGAGAGGGGGGGAGAAAAGTTGCCGGACTACTATGGGGCTTATCTCAACCACCAAGAATTGAAAACAAGTACCTATTCAATAACCCCATAGGATAAAAGCCTTGGGAGGGCGATCAAATCAACTTCTTGATCCAATTTTGAAGGTCATTCATGATCTTTCAACCCCAAAAGACAACACAAATCAATGGCATAACATCTATCTTCTAATTTCCTTGGATGGTATTATTCAAGTCATGTGTTCCACGAAAATTTCAAAGGACACAATATCAGGACTACATATACATTTGATTCACTGTTATTTCATAAATTTAGTTGCACGAAAGACATAATTAAGTATTAAGTAGCACAAAGATGAATAAAACACAAAAACCATAGTACATAGGGAAGCTAATACATAGTTCTGCAAAACAAGGCAGTAGTGGACAATACTGAAAAACGAGTAGTGGACAATAGAAGTAATATTCATTTTACATGCACTTTTAAATGTATACATACATAGACAAAAATTTAACTCCGATTACATTCCAAATTTGAATAATATTAATAGTGATTATGTGATATGAAAGACGAAGATACAAAAAAAAATCCTAGTTTCTCTAACTAATTTATTTTGCTTTCAATTATACACTTGTAAGATACAAGAAGTCTGATTCACAGAGCCACGTACATCAATGTCCTAAAACAGATCGTGCTATGTTCTGGTGATACATATGTTATATTTGTTAATCATTATATGATTGGTTACTGGAAAAGATTCATGTAAAATATAAATCAGAGGCCTATGCTCAATCACTCGAGCCAGTTTTGATTTAAGAGATCTAACTCAAATAGCAGTATGATATTACACGAACAAACTAGCGGAATGTAATGAAAGAAGGAATTACACGATTGAGCGATTGCTTGAAAGGAAAACAAGCAAAATAAATTAAAGCAGAGGACAGAACACAAATTAAACAAACTACAAAGGAAGAGGCTAAACATACCCTACGCCTGAAGCGCTGAGGAGGCTCACGGTTCCTCCTATCAGTACGAGAGCGAACCCTGACAACCTTGGAGTGAATAGCACATGACACACAGTACTGCATCTTTAGGTACAGCTTGGGTAGTGTGTACCCTAAATCGCAAAACAATTCAAAAGAATATACTCATTAATCAAGTAGACAATAACAATAAACAGGAACAACATAATATGAAAAGACAAATTATAAGGTGCAATACAAGGGGGGGAAAAAAAGTATTACCGTCAAAGGCACCAGCTTCTTGAACATCCCTAACAGCAGCCTGCTCAACTATGTTCCTCACAAGAAACCTCTTGATGGCTTTGTCCTGAGAGTGAGATTAAAAATTAAACAAATAAGACTTGAGTATTCCAGAGACCACATATGCAAAATATCACATGAATGGAACAGTTCAAATATCAAGAAATCATTATCCATCTAAACAAAAGATCAAGAAATATTGGGGATAATAACAACAAAAATACCCACTTAAATAGAATAATAGTGATCCAACAAACAAAAAAAGAGGACAGTCCAAGCATAAAGTGTGCATGTAGAAGTGCACGTGATTCAATCCAATTCAGCCAATTATATGTAATCCGTGTAGTAAGATTTACCAGCATAACAATTCCAACTAATTGACAAACAGTTGCACATAATGCGCACACAAGAAAATGAAAAATCGTCCCGTAGCCCATACTCTTGTAGCTCCAGTCCCTGTTCCTCAATAAACGTCTGGACCGATGTTATATCATTATTCAATATCCAGGTGTCTAATATCACATCCAAGGTCTCAACACATTCAATTCAGTGGGACAAAAGTATGAATGAGTTATGCACAATCCCACCTCTCTCCTACCACAAACCGCCTTTCCCTTTGTCTCTCTTATCTTTCTCCTTATCTTGTTCTCTCTTCCGAATTAACAACCCCGCTAATCCGGGCCATTCAAATTACTACAAATAGAACAAATAAGACTCAACTCTTCATGGGTGCACTAGTCGTACTACGTAGTCTTACAGCTGTAATCCACACAGTTCAATTTAAAGCATTTGGCAGGAAATCGCTCCGTAGTCTGTAATATTGTCTAAAACCCAAAACTAGGGAACATCAACCACAGGATCGAAATCCAAATGAATCGCATCTCGGAATGATCTAAGTATACCCATACGCACGTACACGGATTCATAAAGATTCATGAACATTTAGGTAATTCTTCGTAGAAACTCAAATGAATCACCTCTCGGAATGATCTAAACATAACGATAGACACATACACATACATTAGTACGTGTGTGTATACTTTTTCAGCACAGAGAGAGAGCGGACCTTGGGACAGCATTTGCCGCAGTTGGAGCAACGGATGAACTTGACATGGCCACGGCCATGCTTGTTGCGGCCACCGTTCCTTCGCTTGAAAGTCTGCACAAATACAGATATTTACACAAGAATCAGTGAGTTATAGATAGTAGATAATTGAGTATGAAAATGAAAATTCAGCTTCTCTCTCTAGTGATCTACCATCTTGATGATAGCTTCTGACGACGGCTCCGGTTCTCTAGGGTTTGGCTTCTGTGAGGGTGTGGGACTTAGAGAAAGATATTATATAGGGCCTCACATAATAGGGCCTCTGAAACCCTAAGGCCCAGTCCGTTATGTTATACGATGGATCAGTGCTATCCAACCGGGTCCGGTTTGTTTTTCTAATAAGAAAATTTTCACTTTTGGCCCCTGTAGTTTAGGAAATGTTTCACTTCGGTTACTATAGTTTCAATTTGAAAAATTATATTCCCTTCAATTACTAATCAATGTCATTGAGGTCCATATATCCAAATTCGTTAAAAATATTAATTGAAATGCAATAAAAAATACCCATACAATTTCTGATAGTATCATTAATGGATTTGGATAGAGGGTAGCAACTGGTTCCAAACTGTAAGGTTGTCAATGTTGAAACGAGAAATTCAGATACCAAATTACAAAATTACCCTTTTCTCCTTTTTAGAATAAGAATTTTAAATTTTTAAATTTTCACTAATGAAGTTTTTGTTTTATTGAGAAGTGAATTTCATTTTTTTTTTCTTTTTTTGGTGTTAAAATAAATGTATAAAACGTGAATGGTATCCAAATTCCATTTTTATTTTATACATGCTAATTCAACACAATAAACGTCACTTACATATATAGAAGTTACTGTATCAAAAATAATGAAAATCACATTATCATACGAGGAATTTCCTCATGTGAAATTTTTGAAATATTGTAATATTTTTTTTTTTATTTCCAATACATTATGGATATATCTATTGGACAGTTTGTTTTTTATTTTTTTCCTATAAACTACTAAATATACCACTATGTGTACATATACTTTTTTCGTTACTCGTGTTTTTCACTGTGACAGAAGGAGGTAGCAAAGTTGCAAAGAAGAGCTGAGACGGCCAAAGTTGTGAGTTATTTACGTATTATTTGAAAATTTTCATAAGCTTTTTTTAATTGGCTGTGAATTGAGCTTATCTTAAAGAATAACAAATTGTTAGTTTCAAAGGTATTTATGATGATTTAACAAGCCCAACAAAATAATAACAATTGAGTAAATGAAATTATCAAAGTGAATAGACAACGAGAATGCCAATAAAGTTATTTTCAGCCACTTTCTTTTAAATTTGCTCTCTTTTTTGTTCTACGTCTGAAATGGACAAAACTCCTTATCAAACCTATGTACACTTCATAATGCTTTAGGCTTTGTTTGGATTAAGTATTTATTTAGCTTTCTTGTGATTTAATTATTTTTTTTGACTTTAAACAAAAAAAAATTTGGTTAAAAAAAAGAGAAAAAGAAAAACCCCACTTGTCCCCAAAATTCAGTTAATCAGTTTTTTTATGAAATATTTGAATGCTCCAATCCTTAATATTTCTAATATCTCATCAAATATTATTTAAAAATACAGAGATAATCCCTTAGAGCTTATTTCATTAAATTTAGTTTTTTCTCCCTTGTTTTGGTGAAATTCTATTTGGTTTTGTTGTTTTATCTAGTTAACTTAAAAAATGTAATTAATCTTAAAAAAATAATCAATATGTAATAAAAATTTAAAGAACTGGACATGAGGCAAGCCTAGTACTAGACTTGTCTTACAAGTTAAAAATAGACAAGTTATTACATGATCATTTAGAGTTCGGTAAAAAAATTAATTATTTCTTATTAATTTTTGAGCTCTCAAATTATTTTTTTACACGTTTTCCTTTTCCTGGCTGCAAATGAGTAATGATCTGATTTCAACAATATGTTAAAACTTGTCTTATTTATTTTATAATTCACGAGCTTGTCGAGCTAAATAATAGCTTGTTTAAGATTAGTATGAAAATTTAGTGAGTTTAGTTTATTTAGGTAACGAGTCGCTCTTAAATAAATTTTTAATAATCCTACTTGCAAGGTTTAACCAACTCCGATAGTTTAGTCTAGTGTTTCATCAAGTTCGAATAAGATTTTGATTATAAGTTTCAAAAGTTTCTATTTTAGCCATTTTTTTATAAATGAACGTACACTTCTGGTCTTTTTTTTTTTCTTTTGAAAAATGAAACTCCATTGAATTTGAAAAAATAAATAAATTTAAGGAAAAACTATATTCAGCCTCGATGTGATGTGACATGAGATTTGGTTGGTTGTATTTGATACAAGATTGGAAAAGAATGAGAGCTCATTTTTAGCTCTTTTTCATCAAAAATAAATTACCAAAATACATTTTCATTCATGGATAAAAAATATAAAATCACAATAATTATTTTAATATTCAACCGATAATTATGAGGATTTTTTTTTTGTTCATATATTAAAAAGTTATCAATATTATATTTAAAATAACTAATTTTAATAAAATATTAATAGTATTTTTTTGATTTTTTT
>BRYE01000013.1:10325000-10327500 GCA_030159115.1 Actinidia arguta var. hypoleuca | reverse complement strand
TCCGAATGACCCATCCACTGCAGGTACAAAATCTTCCATTAAATGCATTTTCGCTTCTCTAAATAAACACAGGATGGAAGCAAGTTCATTCAACCCCATGGAGCATTAAATAGTACGTTGGACATTAGAATGTAACTCAAATTAGAGTATATTTTTGAGTCTTGGACCATCATCAAGTTGCATGTTTCTTTAATTCTCAGTTAATCCCATATTGGGAAGCAGCTTCTTGTGTAGCATCCCATTTTGGGAAGTTGGGGGTGCACAAGATAAAAATGCTTGTACAAATATCATACTTTCTCTAATTCCCGTGCTTGATATTTGTTCTAAATCGAGAGGAAAATGCAACAGTGGTAAGATGAACAATTTAGCTTTCTGCTCACATGGTAGAATGCCGATGTAAAGGCCTGAAGTAAGCAAACCAGATCAACTACCAATTATTTTTTTGTTTTGTTTTTTTGGGTAAGTAGATCAACTACCAAATTAATCACACAGAGCAAATAAAAAGGAATGGAGAAAATGATAACCATAAACTAAGTATTTTTAGTCCTGCCGACGAGAAGGATCACTCACCAAAAGTGAAACCAAGTGTGCTAATAAGCGCCTTGTTGCAAATCACAATTGACACCGATGAAACCACAGACAAACTCAGTGCCCCAATAGTCCCCATCTGAAACCGCTGGCCCTCAGTCATCTTCACGGTTATCTAATTGCCCCTCTCTTCGATCCCTCCCCCACGATCTACTCATCAAAAGCCAAATCTACTATTAATCACCATAATTCAAAAAATAAACACATCAACATCAATAATTAATCAGAGAAACCAATAAATCCTAACCTTACTCCGATATAAATCTATATTAACTGGAATTTAATACGCGAACCAGCTCAACTGCAGAAACAAGCAGCAATCAATCAAAATGAGACATAATAAGTCAATGAAGAAGAAGATTAGCAAAAAATCAGATTACTGAACCCTAGATCTGCTGCTCTTCATGCAGCACAGCACATATATATACGTGCATATAACTTGTAGAGAGAGAGAGAGAGAGAGAGAGAGAGAATCACCTGAAATCCACTGAAATTGATGGAGAAAGATGAATATATCTCTGATCGAAGTGACGATACAGAGAGTATTAACAGTGGTGTGGTGTGTCATGTGCGTGAAGAGAGAGAGAGAGAGAGAGAGAGAGAGAGAGAGGTGAGGTTATATTAATGAATACTAATAAAGATTTGTGAAACAAAAACGTAAGAACGAAGAGAAATTAATGGAACAATTTGACTTTCACTTTCCGACATTGTGCGTTTGTATCCAAAAAATAATAGGGTAAACAATGTGAATAGTCCGAAAGTATTTATCTTGTATTATTTTGTTCTCTCATGTATTAATTTTTCAATTTTATTTCAAATATATGCAATTGAGTTTTATGTAGATTTTTGTTAATTTTATATATTTTTTTCTAATTTTTTTTATTATAAAAAAGGCCTTGAACTTTTTTTATTATTTAATATCAGTAGTGAAACTCAATCGAGTAATTACAAATTTAGTTCTTCCATAACGTGTTATAAACTTTATTGAGTCAAATTTAAGATCGATACTAATAAATATAAAACTTAAATACTATTTTTATAATAAGAAAAACTTCAAAGGAAACGTACGTAATTAGTAAAGATCACAAAATATTTATTCAAATATATTAAAAATTAAATTAAAAAAAATAGTACATGAATAATCAAAATGACACATGATGAATACTTTAGGACTACTGACATAGGTTATCCAAAATAATATCTCGAATTCAAAGGATCCCTTTTAGGTTATTGTCTCTTGTATAGCTATCGTGGTTTGTTGAAAGTTCACCAAACTAGCATAACTCGCTAGTGTGATGTTTACCAAATTTTAAGTAAAACTTTTAATAAAAGAAGTGTGATGAGAAAAGTGGAGCACCCAAGTTTATTGAGGTCAATGGTGAATGGCTACAAGAGCATCTCTAATGGGATGTAAAAATGGCTCGAGAGGCCCCTAACCCACCAAGGCCTAATCGGATAGAGCTAGAGCTTGAACATGAGTCAAAATTCAAGCCCCCATTTTTATGGGGAGAAGGCCTAGGGGTTCAAACTTGAAGCCCATTCCAAATCTAGCCCGAAAGACGAATCCAATGGCCTGTCTAGAAGTTTGCCCAATCCCCTTGCCTTATGCTTGAAATTTGAAGAAGAAAAAAAGTTCAAACCCAATTCTACAAAAGCAAAAAAAAATTAAATCCCAAATTCAAACCCAAGTCTAAATCTAAGTTCAAGCCCAAAGCCTGAATACTATAGAGTTATGGATAGGGCATGGTCTTGGACATTTCACAAACAAGCCAACTCCACCGAGCTCAATAGACTTTCAATTGGTCTCGCGCTAAGCATTAAAAATAAATGAATCAAACCAAGTGGGGCAAGACGAATTCACAACATTAATCTCCAATAATAGGTGTACCAAAACGTGTTAATACAGTTCATT
>BRYE01000013.1:10315000-10320000 GCA_030159115.1 Actinidia arguta var. hypoleuca | reverse complement strand
GAAGTAGGGGTAATTTAGGAATATTTGAGGTGTACAAACAAAATAAAACACTAATCGGGTTGCACTAAGAAAGTGGGGGTGTTAAAAGTGTAAAACGTCGGTACAGTACTCGTAAACGATCAAAACATTGTCGTCTCAAGATTTGTTCCAAATCCAAATCAAAGAATGTTCCAAAACGACCAAATCTTGTGCTTGATATCGAATTCGGATTAGCAATCGAAAACTCGCTGTTGATTTGATTTGAAATACGAAGAACACAAGCTTTGGAAGCTTAATCCCACTTTTCTTCTTCACAAATTAGGGTTCCGATTTGCTTGTCCCAGTTAATGCGTTGCCAATGGACATAGATGTCGCTCGTTGGGTCCTCGAATTTCTTCTTCGTCAATCGTTCGACGATCGCGTACTCAACGCTCTGCTTCGCGTTCTTCCTATTTCGAACGACGATTCGAGGTTGAAGAAGGCAATGTTTCTGCGAAGAATCGAGTCGGAGATCGCAAAGGGCTCGGTTTCGGAGAAAATTCTCGAGTTTTTGGAACGCATAGAGGAGTTAGATTACGAGGAGAAAGTTGCTACTCCGGAGGCAATGAAGAGGGCGTACTTTTCGGTTGCGGTGGATTGCACGTTGAGGTTTCTTGATGAGAGAGTGAAGTATTTTGATGCGGTGAAGAGGATATGGAGTGGTAGGGTTTGGAAGATGGATAGATTGGAGGATGTTGGATTTGTTTCTGATGAATTGGTGTGTTGGAAGGATGAGATTGAGGCGGCCGTATGCGATTCAAGTGTTTGTGAAAATGTCCGAATGAAGAGTAAAGGAATTGAGGCGTTGGAGGCGGTCAGAACCTATGTTGCCGAAGCTTGGGAGAGTATGGGGCCGTCGTTTCTTGAAGTGGTGGCAGGGACAGTGAGTGATGATTCAATGAGGGAGGTTCTCGGATGGGGCAGCGGTGGAAAATATGAACAAGTAGTTGGAGAGAGAGGAGCTAGTTTGCCCGATTTGCCTCATGATTTGGTTGTCCCCAATGACAACAAAGGTAACTTTTTTTGGTCCTCAATTTTGCTTTTGCATAATTGTTGGATGTGTTTGAATTGCTTGATATCTGGGTTCTAAATTTCTACCATGTACCCCCTTTTCAATTCAGGAAGCCAAACTCTATGAATTTTGACTGTATAGATAACTCAGAATATTTTAAGCGTCAATCTCATTGATTATATAGGTATTTAAACCTGTACCTTCTCTTTCTTCATTTTTTTCCCCAGAAATTGCATATGGGTAGTGAAATCTCAATGACATTAAAGATAACTTTTTTCAGTCCTCAATTTTGCTTTTGCACATAACTTGTAGAGGGTGTATTTGAACTGCTTGTTATTTGGGTTCTAAATTTCTAACATTTACCCCTTTCAATTTATAATGCCTAACTATATGAATATCACTGTATGGATAACTTGGAATAGTTTAAGCATCAATCTCATTAAGTATATAGGTGAGCAGATTAAGACCAACCTCCCCTGCCTCTCTCCCAGCTGATCGCCGCCTCCATGGCGGCCGACTGGGCATGCTCTTACTTCTCATGCTCCTCTCATATCTCTTTCCCTCTTTTTCCCCTCTTAGCTTTTGATTTTTAGGAGTTTGCTTGAAACCCTTATCCTTTGATTATATCTAGGTTTGTTTCTTTCCGGTGGTGAAGGTTTTAAGGCTCGAGAACAAATATGTGTTGAAGCCATAGACGGCGATGCGGCAGTGCAATCTGATGGCGATCGGAAGGACGATGGCGTGTGTGAAGACAAAAGGGTGTTTTGGCTGACGGAGGTGAAGACAACAAGGTGATTTGGGTGACAGTGGCGCATGTATTTTGGGGGGTTTGGGAATTTCAAGATGCTTTTGTTGGTGTTCTTTGGGAGTTGTCAATTGATGGTGGTTTGGGAGGATATTTTGTTTGGTTTTGGTGGTTGTTTGAGTTTGGGGTCACGAGTGTTGTGTTTTTCTCTAATTGTTGGAGATTTTGAGGTTAAGATTTTGAGGTGGGTTTTGTTGTGGTTTTGAAGTGGGTGGGAAGTTTTTGTAGCTGGTGGTGTGAGAGGTGAAGACCGAGAGTGTTTTCAGGTTTTGGCTTTGGAAGTGGATGCATGTTTCAGGTGTTTACGATCACAACGGTGATGGTCGAGGGTGCGCAATTGGTGAGGGTGGTCATTTCAGATGGTCTTCGACTATGAGTGTTCCAGTGGGGATAGCAGCAAAGACAAAGGCTCTTCCAGTGGAATCTGGTTCAGTAGGGGTGGTGATGATTTTTTTTTTTTTTAACTTTCAAGGGCTGTGCGTGTGGAGGGGTGGGTCTTGTCATTGGAGAGTTTTTGCTGGAGTGTGATGTGCTAGCATGTGTTGGGAATTAGGGATTTTATTAAAGATGGAGCTAGATTGGTTTTGGGAGACTCGGGGGTGCCATCATGGGATTTTTTTTTTGGATTTTCTTTTTGGGTTTCAACCACTAGGATTTCTATCGGTTGATATTTTGCCAATCTAGTATTTTTTGTTTTCTTTTTTCTTATCTTGAGAGGCTGATGGATAGGTTGAGTTTTTGCTAGTAGCAGCACAAGGAAAGTTTGCATACTTCCTAAAAATCTCATGCATTTCTCTTCCATCGTACCTTTGATTCATTATTTTTTAATGAAACTTTTATTTTTCCGATCAAAAAAAATACAAAAATACAAAATTAAGTATATAGGTATTTGGACCTGTACATACTTATCCTCATTTTCTCAGAAATTACACATGGGTTGTGATAGCTTAAAAGTATATATCTGCAGGAAAAGAAAAAGATCATAAAGTATGTATGGGTTTGATTTCTGTTTTCTATGCATATATATTTCAGCTGTTCCTGGAAGAGCTACACTCAATAGCTTAATGTCATGGAACTGTTACTTCTTTGCCTTCATGTAACATGATAGCCAGAGCAGTTGTGTAGTCCTTTCTAGAATTTTATGACCGGTACATTTTGTTTTACATGTGAGTTTTGTGTGTGTTGTATAATGAAGTATTCTTGCTCTTTTGTTTTAGAAATGCAGAGAGGTGTCGTGCTCCCTGTGCACAAGCATGTTGCTATTAAACGCTCTAGAGGAGCAACCTCTGGCACTTCTAGAGGATCTAAGATTACTGATACAGAAGAAATGGATGTCAGGAAATCATCTAACAAGTATGATTGCCTACCTACCCCTGAAATTAATAAAGTACAAGAAGCACTCAGAACTAGTTCTTTGGAGCTACAAGCAGCGGTGAAAGACCCTCTTCCTGCTGCATTACAGCTTGCAGATAATGTAATATCTAGCATGGGTGGCGAAAGTATGATTCAGGGGCCTTCAGTAGGTCAGGGTAAGGTTGATGCACCCGATCCTTTTGTTGGCACGAGTGCTGAAACTGCTCCGGACAATGAGGCTAATCGTGACCATCAGTGTTCCAGGCCTCAGAATAATGTGCTTAAAGCCAGCTTAATGGCACGGAATAGTACTGCAGTTGCTTATGAGGTAATTGTTTCGTATTTTATTGTCTTTACCAGTTTCAGTTGCTATAAGTTAAAATGGTAAATGTGGTCGAACAGATAGGTGGTATCCAATTATCCAAGCCTAGAGGTTTACAGAAGTACATAGATGTTAGATTTTTCTATTTTGTGCATGCACAGTTTTGCCATTTTCTAATTTCTGTTATTTGACAGCATGCTCTAGATTGTCATGTGGAAAGGTTTCTTCTTCATGTATATCATGTGTAGATCCAAGTGTTTATTAAAGTGCTTGAACCTCAGCAAAATATTTGTCTAAAACTGCTTGTATATGTGTGCTTGCATATGGATGTTTAGTTGTCCGCTTGCATATCCTTGAAGAAATATGAGAATTCAGAATCTGCTCACCTTAACATGCATGGTACCTGCAGAAGAATCAAGTCATAATGGGCTATATGATAGTGTAATGGTTTTGTAATGGCCTGTAGTGCCTGTACGATTGTGAACTTTTTTGGGAACCTTAATGGTATTGGCCCTATTGTGCCCCAAATTCCGTTCATAGCTGTTACATTACATAATAGCCAATTTTAAAAAGCTATAGTTTGAAGTTTCGGCCCTAATTGTTACCCTTTTGTGTCCCTTCACTGCCCCAGTATTCACCTCATCCCCTTGATCACCCCATCCTCCCCTCACAGTTTCGTCGCCTTAATTTGTCCGTTTCTTGGCTATCTGCTCTCATCTTCAAGATCTCTCTCTCTCTCTCTCTCTCTCTCTCTCTGTCTTGGTGGGTGGGCGGGCTGTAGAAAACATGACTTTGGATCAGTTGGAGATAGTAGGCACTTGGATGGCACGAGACACACACACACACACACACACACACACACACCGAGACTGAAATTTCATATAGTGAGCCATAGAAAATGTGCTCTCTTGAGAGAGGTGGCTCTCAAAAGTAATGGTCCAGCTGACGGAGGGAGTGAGCCTCATATATATAAAGTGGAGTGAGAGGTCAAGCCCCAACAAAAGTGTGGACAAACTATGAGGCCTCTCTATCTTTTCTAAGACTGGTTAGAGCGGAGTCACCTTGAAGGTTATCCAGGCAACTCTAACGGTGCTCTTAACTCAAGCCGCCGATCCACAAGTCCTGGTGTTCCCGCGCGAGTTCATGGGTTGCTTGGGCATCCCGATACTGAGGCACCAACCCATGGGGTCCTAGGCCTTGCATCAGTGTGCTAGTCAGTCTATGTAGCATCAGCGTGCAAGTCTTCAGTCGAGTGGAGTTGCTCAGGTAGAATGGTCCCATATGGTCTATGAAGCACGAGTACAGGTACGGTACGGGTACATGGTACGGCAAAAATAAAAAAAGTAGGGTAGGGTATGGCTGCAGTACGGTAATATGTATATGTTTTTTTATAATTTCTAATACATAATATGTATAGGAAACAAGTACGCAACTAATTTTTGGTAACAAATGACGATACATATTGAAATCAAGAGGAAAATACATACATC
>BRYE01000013.1:10295000-10310000 GCA_030159115.1 Actinidia arguta var. hypoleuca | reverse complement strand
TTGACTGAGAGGTTAATAGGCTGTAGTGCACGGGCTGCGTGGTTGATGGGAAGGTTAACAGGCTGTAGTGCACGGGCTGCGCGGTTGGTGGGGAGGTTAGTGGGCTGTAGTGCACGGACTGTGGAGTTGATGGGGGAAGTTAGTGGGCTACTGTAATGCACGGACTGCGGGGTTGATGGGGAGGTTAGTGGGATACTGTAATGCACGGACTGCGGGGTTGACGGGGAAGTTAGTGGGCTGTCCGGCACAGGCTGCGAGGTTGACGGGGAAGGTAATGGAGTGGATGGTGCAAGTCGCAATCCCAAACTAGGTGGCTCGTTGGGAGTTGTTATATCTCCAGTGGCAATCTGAAGCCTCTGTAGTTCCTGCATCAGTGCTTCGCTTACGGCTGCTCAGAACAGACACCATAAGAACACAAATCTGGTTAGGACTTGGGACCGCCTGTTAACATAAGTATTTCGAATTACAACAATACTACAAACCCGGTAATTTTTACCGAGAAAATTATGTAGAATTTATGGATCAATTTCATTCTAATCTACAAACGAGGAAGACAAAGACTTGAAATAATCAAATAGGAGGAGGAATTTTCTTTTTTGTTCTGAACTCAGTAATGATCTTATCGCATGAAACTTACCCTCACCCAACTGAGCCTGCTGCTCCATCGCTTGTAGCCGGATTTTGAGCTCAGCATTTTCGGTAGTCAGACCCGTTGTGTCTCTCTAAATAGGTAAACAAGAAAGAATGAGACCATGAACTTATTTTATACCTAACACGCATGTTTTTTCCCACTAAAAAAAGGCAAGGAAAGCATGATAAATGGATACAGAATAAAAGTTGAATGTTCATAGCAAAGAGGAAAGGATTACGCGTGTTTTCATTTACAGATTTAAACATTCGAAAGTTTCATCTAGTTGCCTAATGCACTCGTTGAGCACAAAGGACCCATCACCCTTACAAGGCGGTGAACGTCTTATCTCAGTATCATGTTTCAAGCAGAAAGTATTTTAGGACCTCGCAATTTGTAAAAGTACAAAGCAACAGATGCGATTATTCTTGATGATTCACAGGCTTCAAAACCCAAATCCACATCAAGACTAGCCACGTAATTCGAAACTAAACGACTTTTTGCTTTGTGTAGAAGTCAGGGGTTGTGTGTGAAGCTAAAGTTTGTTTCACTGATATGCAATCGAAGGAAAGTGGTAAAACCAAGAAGTCGGGTTAGGATTTTGATGTTTTCTGCTTTCCAAATTATAAAAATCACATACACAGAGTCTACAAACACACAAATACATTGAAATTATGGTACATTCCAAAAATAAAGAAAAAACATAGAAAGCAACACGAGGTTTACACGAGACAATGTTCAAAACATTCTCATAATGAAAATAGAAATAAAGCGAGGCAAACCTGGTAAATTGTGATTTGTGCAGAGAGATTGGTTGCTTTAAATTGAAGGGATTGGACTTGTCTCTCGAGTTCTGTTAAGTAGCGATGCTTCTTATCTTTTGAGCGAGCAGCGGACTGCCTATTCGATAAAATCCTGTGAAGTTAAATAAAATAATTATTTATCTCACATAGTATAATCTGTGAAGTTAAATAATACAAGAGTTTATCTCACGTAGCATAATTTCGAAAAGGTTTTGAAATCAAGATGGTGAGTGACTTGCACAAATACATTTATGGGTGTTTAGGCCCTTTGTGAAAATAATCAAAACATCTTTAGTTGATAAATTTGGAAATTAGAGGGGGAAAGTGATTGGGTTGGGGGGGAAGCTCTTTTCTTCTTGTTAGTTTGGATGACCTTTTCCTCATGCGAAAGATTAATGAAAGCCGAAAACAGGAATACTTGCTATCAATGATAAATCTCACTAATTGCCCTATTCGTTTTCTTTTTAAATTTTATTGAAGAACTAAAAAAATATAAAATTTTAATCAAATAGTAAAAATAATTCAAACGAAAAAACTATTGCTTAATATTGCATAACAACATATTTAGATTCAGCTAATACGACTTTCAAATGTCTGGATATTTTCGTGAATTTTTTAAAAACAATCTCCAACGTGCCCATAAATCATATTAAAAAATCCATCAAAAGATAAAAGGAACACGGAGAAATTGATTGTTTTTGTTATATTTTTTGAAATATTTTTATTTGAAAAATAAAAAAAATCGACCAAAAACTTAAAAAATTTACCCAAAGACGAACAATATATCAAAGTCGAGGCAGATTTTTTTTTTTAAAATAAAATAATAGAGAAAAGAGAAAAGAAAAATATAATTTGTACCTCTTAACGCGCTTGGGGTCTACGCTCCAAATCCCAGCCAATTTCTGAGGTGGCAACGCCTTCCTCGCCTCATAACCACGCGATCGCCTCACATTCTTCTTCCATCCACCTTCGCCGCCATCGCCATCACCATCTCCGTCGCATCGGTCGGGATCCACACAATCGCCGTCTCCGCCGTCCTCGTCGAGTTTGAGGAATTTGTACACGAGATCGTCGGTGTCGGAGGAGGAGCCGTTGAAAAGATCGCCGGAGAGCTCTCCGCCGCTGTTATCGGCGGCGGAGGTCTGGAAATCGCCGTCTGAGTGGACCCGACGGTGGTATGGCGCCTTGAATACGGAGTCAGAGTCGTCGGAAACTTCCGGAATTTTCACCGGCGGCAGCGTTGTCGGTGGGGGCGGCGGCGATGGGTCGTTGGAGGCGTGTTGAGAGGAAATTGGATTCACATCATCATTACTATTATCAGAATCATTATTAGGAATAATGGAATTAGGGTTAGGGTTAGGGTTAGGGTTTGATGAGTCTGGTTTTTCCATTGGGAATTGCAATTATATGATATTTTTAATAATTTCTTTTCAACCCAAATGAATGGGTGAGGAGAGATAAAATGGGAAATGTGGTGAGGAGTTGGAGAGGGAGGAGAGAGAAAGGCTACGGTGGTGGCGGTGGAGGGACGACTGGTTTTGTATTGCAACTAATCGGATGCATTAACGATCGGGGTTTTGGAAATTGTGGGGGAAAATGAGGAAAGATACGGGAAAGTTTTTGGGTTTAGTTGCTAAAAATGAGAATTTGAAAACCCTAGTAAAAAGGAATAAACATTCTAAATTCAAACATAGTTTTGACTACTTTGACTGCGGTATTTTTGCATGCATCAATAAACATATTTTTAGTAAAAAAAATAAATACAATCTCACTATTTTCTCGGATTGCCTCCCAATCTTTTGTTACTTTTTGAATTGAATACAAATTTCGAGATACACCAATGTACTTTATGACAATGTTTTAGGAGTACCCAAAACCTTTTTCTTTTTTTTAGCTATAGCGTATGGCTTGGATCATTTTGGTGCATAAATTTGTATAATAATGGGGATTCGAATTTGATGGTTATTGACTGCGGTACATGAAATATTACTTGATCAGCTTGCATAGGCAATTCACCATGGTTAGTCGGCCTAACTATTTGGAAAGTCATTTGAATAGAACACGCCGACAATTGAAAAAATCACTCAGAAAAAAATAAATGAAAATGCGCCAAAAACAATAAACGAAATCACTTTCTAAATTATAACAGGTTAATTGAAGGATAAGCAGCAACCAAGGTGAATGATCCTCCACTCAATGTAAATCCCACCATCCTCCACAAGCAAAAGCAAATAATTCAACCCTCCATTACGTTTAGTTTAGTAGAATTCTTACTTGATCCTCCATAAGTTTAATTTCCAAGTAACCCCTTTCAATCAGTTCAACTTGGACCCCTAATCCTGCTCTTTCAACGACTTGAACCCAATAAGGCAACGACCTAAATAGCTCAACATGACATCTGCTTATGAACAATGAATTAATACGCTTATTTGCATAATGCGAACTATCATAACAGGAGAAGTAGTAACACTTTACAAACAGAAAAATCACATCTAATGTTGGGGCAATGGAGCAATTTTCTTTAAAGTACAAGTCATTACCACATTTTTGGTGGCATTGGCAGAGTGGTAGGACATGTTTTGGCTTCATGGCTTGTGCTCCAAATGATGTTATGTTGCTGTTGTGGTTTGACCAGCAAAAGCATACCCTTCTTGCAACCCAATAATGGATCTACAAGTACCAATAAAAGACAAAGAATCACCCAACCACTTGCATACGTAAGAGTCATAAATCATAACGGTATTATTGTTTTTCATGGTAGTAATTTATGAACTCTATTTTTGATTAAATATACATTATTTTTTAATTTTATTATGCAAAGTTATAATAATTTTTTAGATATTTTTGCTCATTACCGAAATTGTCCCTCACCACACCATTATACTTTTACTTCTTTTTCATTTTTAAAGGGTAGTTTAAATATTTATTAAAAAATTACATAATAAAGGTAGAAGGTGAAGTCCATTAGTCAAAAGTGGAGCGTATAATTTATTAGTTATTACCCTTTAATAAAAAGGAAAAAAGATTCTCTCTTCGTATTGATAACAAGGATTTGATGTAATTTTTTTTCTTATGCAAAATTGTGCTCTTTTCTGTCTTATAAAGTTGTGCTGGAATATTTGTTAAAACTTCTATTTTTTACTTTTTTTTTCTAAAAATAACTTTAAAAATTGATTATTAAAAAGTTTTATTTTAATACTATTTGATTTCTGATTTTAAATAATCAATTTTTAATATGAATTCAACTACAATAAACATTCACAAAATGTCTAGATGTTGTCTAGGCCTGTGGACTCATGTTCATTTTGTAGGCCACCAACCATCAATGAAAAATTAATTGCTCTGATAATCATAGCCACTTAATTTCATTGCATTTAGACTTATCCTCCATTAAATTTAAGACAAGTGTGATGAAATCATGTGATTACTATTATCGGTCTTGATTTTGCTCATAGATGATCTCCACAAAAGGGCTAACAAAATGAAAGGATCGAATCCGCAATTTTACTGGCCAGGACAAGACTTATCCAAATAGACCGAAGAGAAACCTATACTGTAAAGTTGGGTCATTGTGAACTCGTCCAAATTTAACACAGTATTTCAAACTATTTATCTAGTAAGGCCCATTGAGAAAATTATTTATAAAAAAATAAGTTGATCGAAAATTAATAACCACTCTGCTGAATAACAATGAATGACAAGTATTTAAAAAAAATATTCATTTTTTAGGAAACGGATATGTTTACAATGTGGCTATTAATGTCCAACTAATTTAATTTTGCGTAAATTATGTTAATAGTTTATAAAGTATTTACCTTTTGTCACTTTGGTATCTCGTATATTAATTTTCTCAATTTAATCTCTCATAAATACAATTGAGTTTTATATGTTCTTTGACTAATTACATATGTTTCTTTTTTGGATTTGTAATTATAAAAAAGTCTTGTATACAATTGAGTTTCATATGGTCTTTTTTTAATTACAGGTATTTCTTTCTAAGCTTTTTAATTATAAACAGGGTCTTGATTTTTTTTGATCATTGTTATCTGTAATGAATCTGACTCAATTAATTGCAAATATAGTTCTTCCATAATGTGCTACCTATGAAAAAAAATTATCTAGCTAGATCTACAATCAATATCAATGAGTAAAAAATTTAAAGACCTTTTTTATTATAAAACAAAAATTATAAGTAAACATCTGTAATTAGTAAAGGACCACATAAAATTTAATTAGATAAATTAGAAATAAAATTAAAAATAATAATATATAAGATACCAAAATGATACAAGATGAATATTTTAAGTATCATTAGCACAGTTTACTCTTTAAATTTTTACATAAATGCCAGTCCCAATTAACTATTTTTTTTCCCCAACCGTACAAGTTGATTTTCAAAGATGCTACTGATAAATATGCACAATTCAGAATGGGGCCATGGGCCATGAAGGGGCATTGGAGGGCCCATTAGAAAGACCCGGACTGGACATTTGCGGGCCCAATGTGTCTAAATTGTCTAATGAATGATGAGACAGCATTTGTTAGTCCACAATCAGTGTAGCTGTGCCTTCACATGTCTTTCAGAACGGGCCACATGGCCTGGCCTAGAAACCATGCAAGTGTTTTCCTTGGGGTACAATTAACTAATCTCCCTTTAAATTTTTAATAAATACAATTACCTTCTTTATAATTTTAAAAATATTACTATTTTTTTTTTTACTTTTGAAACTAATATCAAGATTTCTCTCTAGAGCTAACTTATGTCCAAAAGTAATAAATTTGCCCTTGATTTAGTTTTTTTTTTATAAAAAATATCAATATGCTCATTAACATAAATAAATATTTTTTCTCAAAATATTGTTTATTTATAAACTACTCCATTTTTATTTTTTATCAATAAATATTTTTTTAAAAAAAAGAATTAATCTAAATTTTTACTTTTTAAGTGCTGTTAATCTAAACATACTTAAAAAATAATATTTATTATTAATTTTTTTATAAAAAAAAGAGAATTTTTATTTATTTTAATTGATTTATTTAGAAGAAAAAAATAGAAGCCCCAAATCAAATAAAAATCTTGATATTAATTTCAAAAGTAAGGGAGAATCTTTATATTAATTTTTGCACAGAGATTAGCTGAAATGAAAAATCTTGATATTAACTTCAAAAGGAAGAAAAATTAGTGCTATTTTTGAAATTACAAAGAAAATGACTAGATTTTTCAGAAACCTCAAGGAGGTCTGAAATTACAGAAATATGGGAGGTTAGTAAAATTTACCCTTTTTCTTTAAATCTTATCTTTATTGTTTTTTGAGTAATTAATTATTGATTATTTTATACATATACTCACTACCATTATCAATATTCCGTAATATATTTAGTTTAAAGAAATGCTAATTACAGTTCAATAGACAATAATTAAAGTACAAACAGTACATTAAAATGTGTGAAAGATGTATAGCAACATGTCAAAATTTGTTAGAATATGTGAAAAATGTACTAAAATGTGTTAAAAAATATATATATATATATATATATATATATATATATATATATATATATATATATATATATAAAATATATATTAAAAATTTGACTTTGTTGACATTATGTTTAACTACTTCTTATTGGGCTGTGTTTTGTGTATTCTAAATGTACTAAAAAATTAACTTCGTTGACATTATGTGTTGGGTAATTACTGCTTATTGAGTTGTAGTTTGTGTCATCGTTAATTTAATGTTGGGTAGTTCCTTAGTTATGTTATGAAAATTTGAATTGTTTAGAATGCAAAAAAGGATTAAGAAAGTGGACCAGATAACCTAATTGTACATCTGTGATCAATAGTTGATTGTTAGGGTTAGTTAGTGCATCTTATTACCTATTTTATACTTGGGTCATGTGTATGGGGCTTTTATTTTTGTATTTGCTTAGTTGTTAATTGACCCCTCTCTAATATTTTGGAAAACATAACTTATATCCATAGTTTTATTTTTATTTTTCGTTCTTTTTTATTATCACTTCACTATGTTTACTTATTGCAATTATCCATTTAAAAAATGGGGCACTTATATTTAGGATCTATAAATTGAATATAAGTTCAAGACCTATGAGCAAATCAATTAATCATTCGAGTCCTGTCAAGTCTTTTATTACCAAAATACCCTCAAGGCCTTAACGCTTTGAACGAGGCCTATATTTGCTTCGGAATCACCACTCATGACACACACAGTTAAGAGACCAACTTATATTTCAATATTTGATAAAAAAAATCATAAAATATATATACTAAAGAGATACTCTATCATAATATTATCATTACTTACATTAATGTTCGACTATAAACAATTCAAATATAAATTTATCACAACACTATATAAAATTATTCTAGGTATAAATTTATTAGTTAAGTAAATATTAGTATTTTTGCGTTTAGTATATAGTTTGATAATTTCTAACTTAGATTTCAAATGTATAAATTTGTTACTTGAGTTATAATTTGATAATTCATAACTTAGATTTAAAATGTATATCATTGTGATAAATTTATCATTTAAGTTATGATTGCAATATAATTCCTAAATTAAATTTAAAATATATTTTGTTTTGATAAATTTTCTTTTCATTTGAATTTTTTTAGTCCAACATTATTGTACCTAATCCTAATATTTACATCATTTATAAAATTCTCACTGTTAATTCATAAAGCGCTTTTCAAACATACGACGATTGCAAAAAATATTAAATCAACTTTGGTACATGACTGATAAATTTATCACTATTAAATTTTTAAAAATTATTTAAACATATAACCACTATATAAAATAAAAAAGACTAATACTTATATGACTGATAAATTTATTACTATTACATTTTATTGCAAAATCATATTCAATATAGACCTTGTTTGATAGTTCTCGTTGAAAAGTTTCTAAAAATTTAGATTTTCTTAAAAATAATTGCGTAGAATAAAATTTATGGCATTTTAAAATTTGAAATACAAAAATACGAAAAAAAGTGTCACATCAGTATTCTCACAAGGAATTGGTCAAATCTTTTGGAGTATTTATAGGAGCACTAGAGTGTTGTTATGAGTTATTATATTTCTTAATAAGATAATAACTTGGGTCATGCACATGTGATGATGAACAATTATATAATTTTACTTGACAATATTAAATTTTTATGACTGATAAAGTTTTAAATATTAAATTTTATTATCAATTTTTTTTTTATTTTTCGTAATTTCATATTGAATACGAATCTTGTTCGATAGATATTATTGAATTTTTTTTAAAAAAATATAAATTTTATTAAAAGTAATTGCGTACAATAAAATGTATGATATTTTAAATTTTTTATACAAAAGTACAAAATGGAGCGCCAACACTCTCACAAGAAATTGACCGGCCTTTTGGAGTATTTATAGGAACACTCTTTTGAAGTGTGTTTATCAATTATCATATTCTCCTGCACATCCATGTTGGCCATGTTTAATAAAATAACTTTGTTGCTTAATGCGAGACATATTCACAAATAAATTTAATAAATAAGATTATAATGTAATTATCCTAAAAAAATTATTTTATAATAGTAGACATCATATTGCAAGCCAAGGTCCAAAATATTGTTGATAGGGATCTAAAGAGGGAATAAGTTAATTTTTTATATATATATATAAAAATGTAAGCTAGAATCATTAAAGATAAGTGAAATATTTATTAAACTTAATTATCAGAACAAACCCAATTAAACGAGACTAAAATTTCATTTGGGCATTTGAGAAACCTAAGCCAAACACACCACAAAATCGGATTTTTTGGTTAGCAAAAAGCCACCTAAATAATCTCTGTCAAACATGGCCCAAAAAAACCGAATGATGGAGAGATTTCTGTAGCTAACTTTCAAGCAATTTCCCTCAACTGCTGTCCTATCCTGTATTATTTCTTAATCAAATTATTATTTGATTCACCTATTATTATTATTACAGCTATGTCTAGTGTGGTTTTATCTCCAACCAATGGGCCAAATAATTGAGAAATTGAAAGGTCACCTAACTCTCTCTCTCTCTCTCTCTAACTGCCTATCAAATAAAATATCTTCTTTTGTCAATATGTTCAACCTTCTTTCTCTCTCTTCTTAAATGAACCTCACTTCCAATACACTCTACCTTTCCAACTCTTTTTCCATGCAAAAAAAAATGGAGCTCAGGTAAGCCAAATCTCTCTCTCTCTCTCTCTGAGAAATCAATTTGGCAAGAGAGGACCAGTTTTGATATTCTTAGTTTCCATATATGGTCCCAATTTACAATAATAGCCCAATCCAAAGTCCCAACTGGTCCTTTATTCACTCTACCTTATTCTTTTTTTGCACCAACTAGTTTCCTTTTTCCTTGATTCTCTCTCTCTCTCTTGTTTGGAATCCTTCCAACAATTTCCTTTTTGCCTCAAAATCCCACTCGAAATAAGATCTAATTTATCCAAAACCCCAAATTCTCAGTTTATAAAAGAATCTAAAGTTGAGCTGGGAAGATAAATTGGCCATGGAGAGGCTGCGCCGCAACCTACTAGCTACCGGAAGCGCGGCGCCGCCGCCGGTTGCCGGAGCGGGAACGTACGGCGGAAGCGACGCGAATTTCGACAGCAACATGGTGATAATACTGGCGGCGCTGCTGTGTGCGCTGATCTGCGCCGTAGGACTGAACTCGATCGTGCGGTGCGCGCTGCGGTGCAGCCGGAGATTTGCTTTCGAAGGGGGCGGAGGGGCCGGGTCGGCGGCAGCGAGGCTGGCTGCGACGGGGATGAAGGAGGAGGCGCTGTGCCGGATTCCAGTGGCGGCGTACGAGGCCGGGATCGGGATTCCGGCGACGGAGTGCGCGATTTGTCTGGGGGAGTTTGTTGAAGGAGAGAAGGTGAGGGTTTTACCCAAGTGTAGGCATGGTTTCCATGTGAAGTGTATTGACACGTGGCTGGCGTCACACTCTTCTTGTCCTACGTGTCGGCAGTTGTTGTGTGAAGTCCCTTCTTCGACTTGTAATAATTTAGAGGAAGGGCAAGTAATAATTTAGATGGTTTGGATAGTTTGTTTTTTTTTTAGCTAATTTTAGTTGTTTCGAGTATTGTGGTTTTTTTTTTTTTTCCTTCATATTTTTTCGATTCTTCTAAGAGGAATTTGAAATATAAATATTTTGATTGAATTTGAAAACAAAAATAACTCATTTTAAAAATATATATATATATATATATATATTTTCTTGTTTTTACTGAATTTTAATTTTTCAAATTTGATGAAATATTTTTCATTTTAAAGAGAAACCTTCTTAACTTAAGTATAGAATCCCGATCACATAGTAACACAAGAATAGAAAAATTCAAGTAACCAAATTAGCTTAAATTTTTTTTTTATACCAAACAGTGCTTTAGTCAATAATGCTATATTGATCACATTTTTTTAAATCATATTTTGCTTACTATATATGTTTAGTGAGACACTCCATATGCACGTGACGTGGTTCATTATTATTGATTGATCATGCTACGAAAACTTGATGATCCGGTATCACATATGTATTCCACATTTTTTCTACAAAAGAGGTAATTGTGAGGGAAATATTATATAGAAGAATTAATTTTATAATTTTTTTCTTATAATATAGTTTGAAAAATAAAACTTTGATATATGAAACGAGACACAATAGAGACCAACTTGCGTGAATAAGAAAATTTTATAGAGTTTATTATAATTTGTATAGTATTTCTCTATGAGAAAATCCTAAATATAATGTAAAAGTTTCATATAGAATAGAATATACCATTGTTGTAATTACCTGTAAATTTTTAATGTTTTGCCGTTATTGTTCATAGTTACATAAAGATTTCAATATAGGAGAAACCTATGATACATACAGATTAATTTGTGTATTATTCATTTTAATGAACTACTTAGATGGTGAAAGGATCACTTTACATGGTTTGTTGCTTTGTCTAAGGTGTTTTCATGTCCTGTCTTAGCATTATTGACCTAATGGATCATGTGGCAATGTTCAATTTAAATACAATCTGGATCAGCAAACAACAAATACAGTACTGTTTGAAAAATTAGAAGAATTAATTTTATAATTTTTTTCTTATAATATAGTTTGAAAAATAAAACTTTGATATATAAAACTTTGTATTGTTTGCCCTAAAAATTGGTGGGCAAACCTTCCAAATTAGGGCAAACAATACAAAGTGTCAGAAGTGAGTACGGATTTATAGCACTGTCAATGTACGAGTTCACGACTAACTAATACATAGATTGAATGATCCAAAAACTACCCTTAGACCTTTGTTACGCCAAGTTGTGTAAGAATTCGAATACCGAGTTTTATCCTCAATTATATGTCTTGAGTATATTAAGGCCGACCCAGTTTGGATATTAATTTAACTGCTTTGGCAAGGTTCTTCGTCTTTTTAAGTGCATTTTTTTTTTATCATTTCATCAAAATCTTATATCTTATATTTTTTAATTTTTTTTGACAGAAAGAACCTAAAAATGTAAAAAATTAAACTATTTTTTTGAAAAAAACTCAATAAATACAAATAATAATAATAATAATAATAATAATAATAATAATAATATATTTTTACTTGACAAATTGCTAAATCTTGTGTCTTTGTAGACTTTTTGTTTAAATTTCATCAAAATTTTACATTTTCAAACTCCTCTCACAAGAGAAACTGAAAAAGTATAAAATTTTGATCAAACAGTAAAAAAATAATTTACAAAAGACAAAAAAACTCTACAAACCTAAACAACTAAATTAGCTCTAATACATTTATAGTGAACTAATTTAGCAAATCCAAAAAGTTTCGATGCATTTAAATGAAATTAATTATTTATGTAACCAACGGTTATAGATGACAATGGTACTTGATTTCCAAATTTAACAAAGCAAAAAACCACTTGCAGAGAAGGATGTACTGGAGATAAAAATCAAAGAAACCGGCACTCTCTTATTTCTTTAACTGTGAAGATGTATAAGGTGGATGTGAAGGAAACACAACAGATGCATCTATAATTCAAATATAACACATAGCATGTAGTATAATTTAAAAGAATAAATATTTCAAAAGAAAATTAAAATAGTCTTCATGGAAGTTCAATTACCTTTCATCAACGTGATTTGCACAATATCCGACCAAAGATGAAACACATCCTTCATCAGGCAGGCGGCCTTGATCAATCTCACCCGCGGCTTGTGAGAGGAAACAAGGGCCCAAGTCGGCGATCCCATTCCTCAAAAACATCTCCACCGGAAGGCTCGCTGCATGAACAAGGCTCATCAGGCCCAGCACGTCATCGTCACGGTTAGGATCACAATTCAAGTCTAATTGTCCCTTGCTGGTCTCAGCAACATCCTTCGGAATTGTATTCTGCCGTTGATAATCCTCCTCAGGGGAATTTACGTGCACTTCTGGTTCATCTCTGGAGGGACTCAGATCCTTTCCCCGGGCGATTTCTGCTTCACGTTCCCGTTTCTTCTTGCGCAGCATGAAGGTTTTAAAGCGGCGCTTCACGGTCAGGCAAACGTTGCATATGCAGGTGGCCTTGTGTCTGCCCTTTCCGCTTGGGGGCTGAATGCACACAATGCAAGTGCAGCCAGGGCGGTGCCGGGGATGTTTGGTAGTGGGTCCCGCGGATGGGCCTTCGGGGTCTCCTGCATCGGCTCCTAAAACTGCAGCAGTGGCCAAGGCTTCTAAGCCAGAAGGTTCGCGTAATTGGGGCACATTACGTCTTTCTGTGATTCTCCGCTTTTTAGATTCTGGAGAAAGAAAAGAAAAGAAAAGAGAAAGACCGTGGAAAGTATCACCATGTATTTCAAAATGCACAAGAAAACATAAATAATCAAGAAGCCTAACAAGGATTAATTGCATCCTCCAACTAAAAGACTTGATTGTCTGGTCTGGAACATTGCAAGACGAGTTCGGAAGATTGTCAAAATTTTCATGTTAAATCAAATTGGCTAATGGACCCAACTTGTTTCTAAAATAGACACTGATTATTAAAGTTATACAATTCAACTCATATGGATACTGGACCCAACTTGTTTCTAAATTTGACAAGACTGATTATTACAATTATTTGTTACCTTTCCCCTGCGGATATAGAAAAAACTGAATAACTTCAATAACCTATCCCACAAATTAAAAATTAGTTGATTTGGAACTGCAAAATGTACCTAAAACAACACATAATTCAGGTCCAAAAATAGAATACGTTAGTTATGCCAAAAAGAAAGAAAGAAATAAAACAGCTCTGTTAGGAATTTGCAAAACACTAACATAGGATCAAGGGCTACGAAATACAAAAAAATAAAGAAATCAAAGCACAATCACACAAGAACACCAGATTTACGCGGTTCATCTAATGTGACCAAGTCCACAGTCGGAATTTCACTATAATGATGAAGAATCTCTAGGTTACAATTATTAGGAAAATACCAAAGTATCCTTAATAAAATAATGTAATATATAGCTAAGATCTGTTAGGCATGCACAGGGCTTGGTGTACAACAATAGCAATACCATTAGGGTCTGTACTACATAACAGCCCTCCATATGTTATAAAGCATCAACAATGCAACCCGCACGCAGTCACATATCCTAAGAGATGCATGGAAGCACACGCATGTGCATAAATATAAGAAATTGCAAACGTTTTTGTCATTATATTGTCATTTAATTGTCAAAATCATTTTCTTAAAACAATGAGCTTCACAAGTTTGGTAGAATAATGAGGAAATAAAGAAACTTGATCCATACCCTTGCCAACTCTGAGAAGATCTTCCAGTTCCTTTGGATTTATCTCATCAGGTGCAGAACATGAACATCTGGAAGCACATCATAAATTAAAGGTATGAAAACAGAAAAACTGTCTTAAATCTTTTCCCACCATATCTACAAACAGTACAAAATTGCAATATCCACATAAAAATAGCTAAACCCTCCACAGTAGCTCGCTCAAACTCCCAACCTACTAAAAAGTCATTCTGGGAAGGAAGCCCATACACTGGAAGACCATGAATCGGTCATAGATATAATCACTTTAAAGAATGAAAACTGAGGAATGAAATTTTATATGGACCTGCTTGAATCCCAAATATTGTCCAAACACGTCCATTTTGGAGGGAGAAGAACATCCATGGGCAACCTTCGCCATTGAGAGCAATTATCACACTGAGCCCACTGCTCCTGTTCCCTGAACAATAACAATCCATATATTCAGACTAAATAGGTATATTCCAACCGAAAAAATGGAGGAGGAATGATAAGGCAACACTGTGGATATAGGCTCCCGCCCCAAGGGGAAGATGATTTGTTTAACGAGCATACACTCCATACATGCATTTGCTGTGAAATCGAACATAGAGGATAGTCCTCATAATTATAATTCACTTAACATGTTTCCTTTTTTGACGAACTTTAACAAAAGCATATTATGCTAAATTGCATATTTATGACAATTCTATACAAAACGTCCTTACCCAGATGCTCGGGCTGTGAATATAGTCCTCTTTCCCAAAACTGGTGG
>BRYE01000013.1:10282500-10292500 GCA_030159115.1 Actinidia arguta var. hypoleuca | reverse complement strand
GACAGATTACTGAATCGGAGCTAATAGATGCCATATGCACAATATCCAAATTCAGTGACAACGTAACAGGAATACAACCAAAACAGGTCTAGGGGAAAAAGAATATCCTTTTTTCTTTTTCAAAAAAAAAAAAAAAAGATCACCCCATGACTGTTTTATCAACCTCCATTACCAAATTCATGTAAGAGTTTTGCATTAACACCATCACTAAAGCCACAAATGTCAAATCCTTAAATAAGAACACATGTTACTTCGCATGGTTCGACTTAGATTTGGTGAATTTGAACCCGCTGAACTTGCTGTTAGTGTTCTATTAATCTAGCCAATCTTTTTATATCTTTTTCTTTTTTAAAAAAAAAACTTTTGTGATGTAAGCAAGACATAAATACATATGTACATTGCCATTGAGATGGCAGCACACAATGATCAACTAGTAGCGGATGGTAATAACACTACCAATCAACTTTGGGCATCTTTCAATGAAATATATCACACATTAAAGATACTTCTTCCATAAATGTATCATTTATCAGACAACAGGGATTATGCTTATAAAACCTACATAACTCATCTAATGTAGGTAATCCATTAGTACTTTTTAGGAAGTTTAACATGTTAGCTGACTAACCTGAATAGGTCTTATCAGATGAGTCTCCAAACTCTTTGCACAACTTATGCATCCTACACCCCCGAGATCAAGGTAGTCATGCAAAGACTTCGAAGAGATGCATCCACAGTGTATACGCTGCAATACCAAATTCATAGAGACTTAGAAACCCCAGCAAAAATAGTGCTTGGACAAGATAAGGACAATTAGGCTTTAAGTTACCTTCCCACATAATTTGCATTCCCTCCAACCAGATTCCTCCAGATGGAATGTCTCACAGTAAACTGAATTCTCATATGCAGATCTACAGTCCCCATGAGACGGGATTAATAATGGGCCAAACGGAATAAAACCAATATTCATGAACAAATAAAGTAGCAGGCCGACAGATAAACCCCGAAACCCCAAACTTATCCTACTATAATTTATTAGAAGTTGGGCACACATAATGCGGCAATGCGTGTGCGACTCCTGCTAACTAAAGTTGTTATGGAAGTGCTGTGGCAATTAATGGAGTGGTTTTTGCTTTTTTCCAATAATAGTTTTAAACTGTAAAAAAGGTAATACTTGGGGACAATTTTGGTAAATGAAAAAGTGTTGTGGAGCTTCAGATTGTGATAAGCACCAACCCTACTTCTCCCTTTATATATCAGATTGGAGTAGATTGTTTTTTTTTAGAACAGGACACGCGAGGACACACGTAGCCATTGCTTAGACATAAGCTAACAACATTACAAATTTGAATAAATCACACTACAAATTTGGAGAAAATAACTCAGCATGTCATGTGTTAACAAACTAGCCAAAACATATGAAATTGATTATGCAAATACTTATGATAAGAAGATTAAAACAAAAAGCTAAAGCTCAGAGACATAAAATGGGCCTTCATTTCAGGCTAGCATTTACTATCAAATTTCATTATTTGCCATCTTCTTTATAGTCCTCCATTTTGCCCTCTTTCCAAAAATAGCTTGTAATGGAAACTGAAAATTTAATTTTATGCCGAAAAAGCTGGCATACCGCCCATTATTTGGCCCTTCTATATTTGCACATACCCACATTTAGAAGGGAAAAAAATTGCATTAGCCTGAAATCTAAATGAAAAAGTTTCTAATTTTATGCCGAAAAAGTCGGCATAATGACCATTGTTTGGCCTTTCTATATTTGCACATACCCACATTTAGAAGGGAAAAACTTGCATTAACCTGAAATCTAAATAGAAAAAGTTTCTAATATTTAATCAATACTTCAGATTTCAATATCGAAATGACCCCCAAGGAAAAATACAACAAATCAAAAAAAAAACACAAAAAAAGCAGAAGGATTTGACTGCAGATCCAAACCCCACAATGCCAAATTGCCCTCGCTAATGAAATTTAAATCAGCCCAAATAAATCCTACACATGAAATTCCCAAGGATAAAATTGGAATTAGCAAAATTACCCGCAATCGCAGCAGAGAATAGCGAATCCACCGGATTTCAATCCCCAACCTTTCTTCCACTCTAACGCCGTCGTCGTCGCGCGGCACGATTCGTTCATGCAAATCTTCGCCATTGACCCCAATCAAATCTAAAACGAATCTTCAAAAACAAAAGATCCCAAATCAAAACCCTAAAATACCAAATCAATCCCCAAAACGAGCACAAACAGACTGAGATTCGGAACCACCTCGCTCCGATCCCTGAAGTGAGATCTTGAATGCGACATTCACAATCAAATTAACATGACACAGAGTTGAAATGTGTTGTGGAGCGATTCGCTCTGACATAAGATTGGAGAGACTGTTCGAATCTCGAAGTGAATTGATGAGATGAGGTCAACTAATTGGAGGTAGGTCGGTGATGCCGAGGTGAAAACGGCGATGGATGTTTTAGCGAGGTAGAGAGAGAGAGTAGAAATTATGTACTGTATATGTGAGGAGAGAGAGAGAGAGCGAGCGCATGTGTGCATGCAAAGGAAAACAGATGCACAAAATGCATGCACGACACTTGAAGACACCGCGAGGTCGTCGTCGCTCTCCCTCTCTAGCCCCACTCTCTCTCTCTCTCTCTCTCTCTCTCCTCTTTCGGACAGTGATAAAGTGACCTGACTGTGTCGTGGATTCGTGTCGTGTTTGATTGGCGCATGTCAAAATTTACTCAAAAGAGAGTCAAAACTCGAGATAAATATGGTAAATGTTTTATCTGAAAATCTGTTTTAAAACTACTAGTAATTGGAATTCTTATTGAAGCTTAAAGATTAAGTGTTACACAAATATTGTTACTTACTCTGTACACCAAAAACTAATTAAGTGTTACACAAACCAAAAACCAAACAGCTCTTTTTTTTTTGCAAACAAAATTATGTGTTACACAAATATTGTTACTTACTCTGTACACCTCATCATCTAGTCGTCAATTACCATTGTGGTGATCCCCGATCTCCTATCATCATTCTGAATTCGAGATGACCACTAACTTTACGCCCAAAAAAATTGGCAAAAAAACTAATGTTTTCCACTTGAAGACTTGAAATATAGAAAACAAGGGAGATAAAAAAGACGATGCGAGAGATCGGATCAATGTAACTAATGACAAATCTGAAGATGCTGTTTTGATTAGGTTGACAATAAGTGGTAGATTTGGCATTGAGTTGATGTGAACGACAATGGGGATTGGACGTTGGTGGGGGGCTAAATGGATGGTGCGACGGTGTGCGGTTGTTTGGTTTTTGGTTTGACAGCTCGTGATTGAGAGGTGGATGAGACTTCCAAATTATGTTAAAGGCATTTATGTATACGATGATAAAACTAATAACATTTCTTTCGGACTATTTCATTTATTTAACTGTATTAAGATAACATACCATGCTTCGTTTTCGACTAGTTTGGACAAACATCGTCGTCGGACTGTTGTTTCATAGTAAGTTCAGCTAGCATCTTCGCGCGAGAGCTCGATTGAAAAACTTATCCCGACAGAAATATTCAAGGTCAGGCTTCAGGGTTAGATGATAATGTACATGGTAAGTTTTATTTGCTACCAGCACAATGAAGTCTAAACTCTGATGATGCAATGATTTAGCTACCAGCTACGCAATAGGGATATGATTGAATTAGTTACTTACCTATTAACATTGCACGTTGAGTTGCACTATAAAAGAGGACATACACTCTCTCATAAGTAAGCAATACTCTCTCTTTCCTAATTTTCTTTTTCTAAGACTAGAATCAAAAACCTTACTCTTGTCTCCTCGAAACAACTCCATGCGGTCCTTCTCACTATTGCTATCTTGCAGGCCCGCCGTGCAGCGTCCAGCCAACGGAATTCACTTGTCCACCCCCGCTATCGTCTATGTTTGATTTTTTATCATCCTATTACCTCACATTAACCCTTTTTCTAATTTTTTAAATAAATAAATATGATAACTATTGTGTGTTAATAACTCTTATGGCATTAGTTAATATAATCCAATTAAGAAAAACAAATATTAGTAGTTGACGTAGTTGCATGGAAAGTATAAATTAATTAACATTTTAAAATCAATTAAGAAATTAATGAGGTTTAGAGCTAATGTCATAACAATTACAGATGTCTGTTTTTTATTAGCAACTATATTACCGACTTATGATTTAGAACTTGCTGAGACCAACATGAGTTTCCTTTTTTGCCCTTGAAAAATACTTCAGAGGGATTGAAAGAGAAAGGTGGGGAAAAAGTCAATAATTTAATTGGGCTGTGTTCTTAGATAACGTGTAAGGTAAAGCAATATGATAATGATTGGATCTGTCCCTACAATAATGTTTTTATTATATGGAACCAATTTATTTTAAAACCCAATTGTAAGTAGAATCAGCAAAACAACTAGATTAGAAATGTCAATGGATCTAATTCGGATCGAATTTATGTTTTTCCATCAAATCTAAATACGAGCACATCTTGATTCAATCTAAATCTAGAAATAGTAAATCCGCATTACTCTAATCTAAATTCGAATTATATGGACATTCGGTCTAAAAATTCGATCCAATCAGTGTTTTTTTATTTATTAAGATCAGGATTTTGAGAAACGAATTCAGATTTAGTCAACATATTTAATCCGATCTATTGGTAGACCTATAAAAAAATTATGATATTTTTTAGGGAAAAGGAAGAACTTCATTAAACTAGATTATGATTTAAAAGTCAATTATAAAATTAAACCTATTTGCCTAGCCTCATATATTATGGGGAAAAAATTAGGGAATATTTGACTGTCATCTGGCAATAAATTATTCCTTGCAAGATGATTAACAAACCACTACGGTGTTTATTTCAAGTTGTTGATTGAACATATTGTCAATTGTTACAGCCTTTTTCTAATTACAAAAATATTGAAATGGTCAATATTTCTCATTATTTGGTGTTATAGAACAAAGATATATTTCTGCATGTGAGAATTAATTTAAGTCGTTCACTTTTTTCTCTCCATATGTTTGACTATGTTAAAAGATAAACTATTTAGGTGAATTAATTGTGGAATTGTAGGATAAAAGAAAATCAAATGCAAATAAAGGTGGTGGTCGACAATCATTTTTCAGTGATTTGATGTTGTTCGGCCCAGTCTGCAAGAAAGTAACAGTGACAAGGACCACCTGGAGCGGTTTCAGAAATAACTCTCCGATAATCAAGTTAGTGCCTAAAAAAAAAAGGGAGTAAGAGAAATGTTCTTGGCTTTGGTTCTTAAAGAGAGAGAGTAGAAAGAGAGAAAATAATTTACTTGTGAGAGATTGTATGTCCTCCTTTTTATAGGGCAACGTGTGAGTAAGAGTCAACTACCAGCAAGTAGACGACTGACTCAATTATGCCCTTAAAACGTAGTTGGCAACTAACCTATTATATTATCGGTGTTTGAACCCATACATGCAGATGACAAATGAAATTTGTTATGTACGTTATCTTCTGACTTTAAAATTCGGCTTGAAAAACTACTCCAAGATAATTCGACGATCGGATTATTATGTTAAGATACTGACCGAACTTGTTATGAACTAACAAACGTAAAGTCAAAAATTTTATACCCGTAGATTAATCGTTAATGCTTACTTCTACCTAATTCTGAGATAGCAAGAAAACTTGCCTTGTCCAGTCACATTGATCAATACATCCATCGTGACTATGATGACATAACATCACTGTATCAAGGAATATATTTTGTGTTTAAACTTCATTTTTTAACTAATTAAATATATTTGTACGTGTTAGCTTGATCTTTAATCAGTTGTACTTTTATAGTTTTAATGTAAATACGAGATATTTTTCAATTAAATTTTTATTACCGTTTTATGTCACTGCCTAATTAAATGCTTGTGATTAATTCATTATTTAAAAAAATCACGTGAATACATAATCAAGACAAATTATCTTGCTACCTATGAAGTGAAATAAAATGGTTATATATAATAGCCCTCTTTAGTTTGTTATATGCCTTGAAAAAATGGCTAGTGATTCCCCTTTGCCCTCTTCAGCGACATACCACAAGATGTTGACCTACTATATAACGAAGAGAAAGCCTACGTCATTCCAAAGGAGCTCGATCCAGAAAACCGAAGCTGGAAAACAAGCCAGAAGGTGAAGAAACTTATTTTGCTGATTATGAATCAATAAAAGGAATTGAATACAGACAGTCTTTTTTTTTCTCCAATTGTACTTTATTTATTTTATTTTTATTATAATGAATTTACTTAAATATCATTTTATGTAGTAAAAATATTTGAGTAAAAGTGAGTATTTAAGTAAATTTATCACAATAAAAATAAAAAATAAAATACAATTAGAAAAAAAAACTAAATGCTTAAAAATGTATTAAAATATTTTAAAATTATATAATTATTAAAAAATATACATTAATCATCGCGCAACACTATTCAAGAGTTGCATTGTCCATTGCATGGCCTACTTATTATAGATGACACGGCCTATGTAAGGAGAAATTATTCAATGCTCTTGGAGCCTGTTCCTCTTCTCACATGAAAAATAATTTTTATACATATTAAATGCAGTAAGACCGACTATATGTAAGATGAGGAGAGGCTAATGAAGCCGTAGTTGTAGGCTCTCGATTTCAGAAGGCTTCAAAATTTTCATTAGAGTTATATAGGATAATAAATTTTTTTATAAGTTGCAAGTTAAAGAGGTCCACAATTAAAACAAAATTATAAAGATTCATCAATAAAGACAAATCTCAAAAATCTTGAGCACAATAATTGCTTCAGCAGAAAGCAAAAAATTTCGACATTAAAACTAATAAGAAACTACTAAAAATCAATAATATCACAAGAAAAATAACTTGCTAGCAATACTGGAATACAAAAGCTTCATTAAATCGACCATTGAAAAAACATTACTTTAAAAACACTGGATAATTACTCTTATGTGAGATGAAGCGTACGTACAGTTCTCAAATGTGCAAAGGTTTAGCGAAACAGACAAGATAGTTGCAAATCGTTCCATTCAAATAAGTAATCATCAAACCATGACAAACACAATTCGCCAACAATTGGTTTCAAAAACACTAGGGAATATTATTTAAGAGAGTCGGATCGAGAATTTTAATTTTGATGAGATGAAAGCCGTGTAACAAAAAATTTGAAATAACATGTATTTATTTTATATCTTTAATCTTTAATTATTTATAACCATTCCCAAAAATTGAGCTACCGATAATAATTTTATCAGATATTTCTTAAATTTGTGCACAGTAAAGATGTGAACTACTGTAATTTGGAATGTAATCCTTATAACTTGGAAATTATCTTACAAATTTTGTTTACTTAGAATTTTTTTTAAAAAAGTTTTGGAAATTGCAATCGCCCTAGAAATGCATCATTTTATTTCCCTTTTCACGTGACAAGTTCAAATTGTGGGGCCATGATTGCTTTTAACCAAAGCAAACGATGACATTTTCTCTATGACCGAATTTGGCTCGTGATTTACATTCTGTTGACTGAAAGCATTCACAAAGCAAAAACACAAAAAATACTTAATCTCCCCATGTGATTGGTGATATGAATAACTAATGAATGCAAATCACGAGCCAAACACAGTCTAAGAGAAATCCAGCCGCATATATATATATATATACATTTTTTGCTTACACGGCTATCTATAGCTTTCGCCCGACTAGCGTCGGGTACAAGTAAAATTCATTTCTCCTTTGTGTCGGGCACAACGAAAGCATAACCATGCACACATTAAAGAGAGAATCACACAAGGATTTGGGTGATTCGATACACAAGAGAGAGATAATCAACTACATTTCGTAAAATGTGCATCACGAGCACCCTCACACAAAAAACAACCTTTCCTCTCCTCAGCCATTTTGGGTTCAGAAGATGTGAAAACACCTTCCGTGGTGTGAAGAGACCAAAAACAACCAAAAATCCGATACTCAAATCTCAGTTTCAACAGCTCAAGGGTATTATCAAGGTACATAAATTGTGCACAAGGCCACCTTTGGAACTTTGACATCATTTATTAGTATTCAACCAACCTTAAAATTCAAACCAATGTCTCACCACTTAGTCCCGCAATTTCCATGTCAGACTGAAAACGAGAATTCTCGAATTTACCACAAATTTGGAATGAATTCACGAATTATCATGGGTCAGAATTCGAACCAATATCCAAAAACTTAGTCCCACAATTCGCATGTCGGGTTATTCATGTTGAAAACGAGAATTCTCGAATTTACCACAAATTTGGTGTGAATTCACAAATTATCTTGCGTGAATCCACAAATTAGTTATTTACTTAGAAAAAAATCATTATTTAGGATACGTTTTTGAGTTCCACATGTTTAATTGAAATTGAACAAAACTGTTCCAAAAATTATAGAAAATTGGGTTTAGAGCCCGTGTTGTAACGTAGTATCGACATTTTATTTTTAAAATTATACTTTTCATTTATTTTCTTCCAGAAGCGACCTTAAGACCCAAATGATATTAGAGCTGAGCTAATCCGCATCATTTCTATACAATGGTTATTTTTTATTTATTTATTTATCCTTCGGAACATATTTAATAAGAACTCTTGTAAATGCTTATAGCATTTTTCATTTAAAATAAATACTCGTGGCATAAAAAAATCATAAACATATTATTGAATATTTTTAGGTTATTGATTTTCACACTATCTCTTTTATTCAATTACATATTATCTTTATTAGGATGAATTTATCTAAATGTCATATGTAATGAATACAATTGAGTAAAAGTGAACGTTTGAATAAATTCAACCTGATAAAGACAAATACATAAGTGTGATTAAAAAAAATGAGTGTAAAAATTAATAACTAATTTTATTATTATAAATATTTATCTATATGAACATATGAATATATGAATATTTATCCATTCTTAGGGTTTTTAAAAAGGATTTAACAAGAAATTAATAGGGTAGGATTTACATGCGATCGAAATAAGACAAAACTGACAAGGTTTCGGTCGGGTTTAGGGATGTGTAGGAAAGACCCAATAAGATTTAGTTCAGTTATGAAACATAGATAATTTAAGTGAGTTGGGTTTGGCGTCAAGAACCTTATCTCATACTCAACCCGTTGTGTTGTGATCTAGTGACAATAAAAATATAAAAAAAAAATAAGAAAAGAAATTTACAGAAGTAATTTTCTTTTGGGTATAAACCCAGGACACCCTTGACATTTGATAAAACATCACAAACACCCACTGATATTATAAAAACATCAGCAGCACCTCCTCATTTTTACTATTTCTTATTTTTCATAGCCATTTAAGAGCATCCGTAGCAGCCTAGCCTTTTCCCCCTTTTTAGTTAGAGTCACCGCCAGCCATTTAATGAAATCTTACTTGCCACACCAATTTAAAATGGCTATAGTTAAAAAAATGATTTCCTCTCTCTCAACTGTTCATCCTCTTCCTCTTTCCAAACCTTCCTCCTCCTCCTCCTCCTCCTTCCTCTTCTCTCTCCTGTCCACAACATCTCCCATGCCTTCCACTCCTCCCTCATCCAATATATAGGTCCTACCTTCTTCTTCTCTCTCTCTCTCTCTGTGTGGTCCTCTAAGGAGTGCTCTGTTTTTTTCCCCTGAAGGAACATAGAGTCTGTTTCTATAAATTCAAAATCCAATGTTGAGAAGCTCCCTTGGGGATGAGCAGATGTAATGTTTCTCCATTTATCACCGTTGAAGCCCTCTGAACAAATGCGAGATTCACCGATTGCCATGGCCACCGTCCACGAAGTCTCTTGATGATCCTCTTTTAAGTATTTGAGGGCTTCGATTGAAACACCCCAAAGCGTTTCATTGAGTTGGTGCACGTTTGGATTGCGTGGTGCAAGGATATGCTCTAGTTTACGTAAAAAAATAATTACCGTGTTTCTGTCCCACTAGTTAGGGG
>BRYE01000013.1:10262500-10277500 GCA_030159115.1 Actinidia arguta var. hypoleuca | reverse complement strand
ATCCCTATCAGCGGAAATATATCCTTCTTCAAACAAAAATCTGTCCTCTGGTCCGAAATTTTTAGGAAAAATATGGTTTGAGAAATGGTCCGGGTTTGAACTTGATGGATTCCACGTCTTTGTAAATTTTCCTGGCCCATTTATCCTCTTTCGTTCATGGCCATCGTCACTTTTTGCATAGTTTCCATATTTGGCATATACATTCTCAACACTGCTCCTATTTACTGGGCTCCTAATGTCATCGCCATGCCTTCTTGTGTTCTGTCTTGCCGCTGAATTTGATGGTGACCTCTTAGTTGCCCTGCCCCTTACTGAGTGTATTGAAAAGAAAATACTCTTAAAATGACTGAGAAAATGTACGGTTTGCAATGTCGGAACTCATCTATGGAAAGCAATAAAAATAACCTGCACTGGAGGAGCAGGACTCTTCACTGTCAATAAGGAACAATACATACAGCTCAGATTTTTTTTCAAAAGGACAATATCATTCAGATGATAAACAAAAGGAAATAAAAGAAAGGGGAAATTAAAAAATATAAAATCATAGGGTTTACCCTCGGTAACAAATTCAACCCTATATTTTTAATTGTAACAAATCAAACCCTGAAATTTTAATTTTATCACAATTAAACTATCCAGCAGTCATCCACGTAGGATTGGCAGAACCAATTGCTTCCCGCAAAAAAACTTTGAAAAACATCGTTCCATGTCCCCCCCCCCCCCCTTTTAAGGCCCCTAATTCATCCAATTAGAACTTATTTCCAAGCAAAACTCTAGAAAATGGGCATAAATTTATTTCAAAAATTGGATGCGTTAGGGATTTAAAAGGGGAAAACGTGGAATATCATTGTTTCTCAAAGTTTTTTGCGTGAACCAGTTGTTTTTATCAACCCTATGTGGACAAAGATCGGCGAATGGACCAGATTAAAACTCTAAGGTTTGATTTGTTACAATTAAAACTATAGGGTTTAATTTGTTATCGAGGTCAAATTCTAGCTCGTTTTTTTTAAAAAAAAATCCCTAAAGAAATGACCAGAAACAACATTAGCTGAGATTACTAACCTCAAGCTCAAACTTTCTCCTGCATCTTCTGTTACATAGCAAGACCATGCTGGATGGTTTGTTGCATCTCTGAAATCACAGTTTCTTTCTAGCGTCGGATACCTGCCATTCGTAAAGACAAGGTTTTCAAGTAAACGATAAAGTAAACCATTAGCAGAAGTGTCATTACCATGTTCCATCTGGAGTTCTGAAATCAAGATCACCCTCCGATCTTCGTTGCTTGGAATACCGAGCAAGTGGTTCTGATAGCCAAAGAGAAGAAATAAATCAAGAGTTGGTCAACACTTTGCAAGGTCATCAAATTTGCAATGGCAGACTGCCAGTATACGTCTTGAAAGTAAATAAGTTTCTCGTGTAAGTAGGGAAGGGCAAGCATCACCTGTATGGGATGTTGGGGGTGGGGAGAGGAAGGAGGGGGAATGGTTTGTCGCACTGTAAATGCATCCCTAACATATGCAACTCAAACTTGCTTATTAGGTGAATTTTGTAGGCAGAGTAATGAGAACTGTGTCTTCTTCAGTTTCTCAGAAATGGCCAATATACCAAATAATCTCATAAACTCAATTTGTAGTAATAAAAAGAAAAAAATCAACGTTATAAGAATTGTTATTACTTTTGATAATGGATTCCCAGGAAGAATTTAGCGTTATGACATTTCAAATCCAAAGGGATTAGGCGGTGTGCAGAAGATTTCTGTGCAACCCGGAAATTATTGGTCAGAAGTCAAGATTTTCCACATTAGACCCCTTAACAACAGAAGGTTTACACATCTCTAACAAAACAAAAGAATGAATATCAGGTTATTATCTTACAAGGTTAATACAAATGGTTCCCGTGGAAATTCAGTAGTTCTTCACAGTAGTTCTCAGCTATAAGAAGCCAAGTGAATATTGATTCATCCAGAAAGTAGTGATTATTTGAAACACCAGTCCAGTAACCGTTACTGACTAAATGGTAGTTAGAGAAAGAAAGCACACAAATCCACAAAACACCACAATTTTTCAGTATGAGCCACCAATGAGTCAATTGATCTAGTCATGAATTGAAATCATCATAATGCATTTTTTCAATGATATTCCAACTGTTTTTGTTAAAAGTTTATTAATCTTCTCAAAACACTTCTTTTTCTTGGTAAGCATCAATCTTCTAAAAAAAAAAAAAAGGGACCATTATCATGGTAATAACCTTTTATTCAAGGTGAAACGGGAAGAACCTGATATATTGAATCTGCCTGTTGCTTTCTGTGTTACCCTGGACAGATATAACTTAGTTAAACAGATTAACAGAATCACAAATCACATCAAGAACAGGAACGGAAGAAAGGTCAATTCCAAAATAAATACCTAATTTTCTTCAAATAACGACCTTCAATATCAAAGTCTGACAACTCACGGTTTCCAATCCAATAATCAGCAGAATTTCCATCCATGTTAAGTGGGCTATTCTTCCATGTTATATCACAGCTCTCATCAAGAAAGTCACCATCTGTAAAATATTAGTAATAGCTGCTGAAATTTGAGTAGGTTATGGCTATCCCACTTTTTGGACATAACTAGTTGCAAACTATGTTCCACTGAGGGTTTTATGCATTCAATAATGAGTTTCCCTACGCTAAAATTAAGACCTTTTTTACGTGACTTTCCAGATTTAGGGCAGAGGTGATTATGGGATGTCAAAATGCACTTACAAGCTATGTTACATGGACTTGGGTACATATGTCGTCTGTCGGGTGCGGGCAAGTGTTGAAGTTATCTAATTCCAATTTCAAGGATACATGGACTTGCCGAAATATTCATATTTCTTATTATATCTCTTTCATTTTTGTGAGTAAATAGTGTTTACAAGGTGTCATAAGTTCATAACGCATTTTATGCATAATTTGATAGTTTTAGCATATTTATTTTGTGAACTTGAATAACTAAATCACTTTCTAGGTAAGTGTCCAACTAAAAATGTCGAACACATCCTATACCTTTATCCGAGTATTGAGTGTCTAACAAATATACTTTTACTTTTAGAAGAGTCATGTAACATGGCTTACAAGTGAATATGTTCAGTTTTTAGCAACTAAATTCATTTTTAAACATGACCAAAGTTGTGCTAACAGATTATATCATAAACAGATAATGATGAAAATCATGTATCTTAAACTAAATCTTCAGTCTGTGTTTGGATCAATGATTTGGTGGGAAAAAAGAAAATAGAAATGGAAAAGGTAGATGATACACTGGTCCCAAATGGTTGAATCGTCTAGCTTTTCTATTTCATTTTCCTTCACCAAATCCTTGATCCAAATACAGCCATAGAGTTCCATTGCACATTATAAGTGAAGACTAGCACAAGATGATTTAAATTATCAATTGGTTCAATCGGCTACTTAAAAATTCAACCGTGCACTTTGCAGAAACGTTATACCCCGATTACAAATGCGGATGCATCTAATATATTTATAGCTTATCTTAAAATGAATAACTCAGCCCAATAATAAGAGCCTCAACAAAAGTATTTGACAAAGAAGAGGTAAAAAAATAGAATTACCGTTCCATATATTATCATTTCCGCCCTCAATGTTATAGAAGATCTCATCATCAGCAAAGTGATTCTTTAATTGATAAGCATTACTATTGAATTGCGAGCACTCTTTGGCAGTAAATAACTTCTGCCTATGTTTGTTAAAAGAATTTGCTATGCCCCTTGAACAGAATGGCAGATCCAGAAAACTGCCAGAATCATTATCTTGAACCACAGCACCCTGCATGCTGTGTTTGTATTAGTTTAGGCCCAGATCATAACTTCTGGCACATAATACACTACAAAGTAATGCCAGTCTACCACTTGTGTCCATATGACAAGCAAACGAACTATAACTGGCATAATGTAAGCACAAACTTCAAAATGACATATGATGCTGAAAAATAGACACCACAAAACAACAATTTGATGGTTCAACAATTGAATACCACTGGTCAAAGCAGCGGCTATTATTTATTAGAAACTTATCTAAATCCATGATCTACTTGTAATGTATTTCAGAATTCAGTCCTGTATGCAAAAAAACGTGTATATAAATTCATGGTCTGCACTCTGCAAAAAGTGTATTATTACATTTAGTACTATATGAGAGATCTAAAAACTCATGATCTACTTGTTATATATTTCAGTATGAAAAAATTCTACAAAAATTGTATAATTACATTTTGTACTAAGGAACTAATTCATATCTGAAAGACGATCATAGCAGGAAGCAGCACGAATATTGTTTTGATATCCCAGCTTAAAAAGGACATTATCCTGTGCTTTATAACATATAATAAGTTTTATAGTAGTCTTGCAAAAGCTTTTCTATTAAGCATTCACTACAGGCACCTCAAAAGTGCCTTTTCCATAACGTACGATCTGGTAACAAGTTTATCCATTAAAAATACCCTAAAAGGATACCAATTACAGACACATACCACATACACACAATGCACAAATTCACATGTCCACACCATACGCTAACAATACTTTTTTGAATCTTTGTTTACGTTTTAGTCATAGTGATATTTACTTCTGTTTGTTCTACTTTCCCTTTGCTCTGGTTTTAGTCGTTTTTTTGCATTTTTTTGCAACTACTTTCATTCTTCCAACTAAGACATCTTTATCCCCATATATAGAAGGAAAAAAAAAACCACGCACAGGTTTTTTTTCACCCATCAAACCTCTGGCTTCATAAAGTATTGAAATATTTGATTCCTAAAGGTTCAAAAGTTTAGGATCTCATAATGATATTACATATAAATAATAATTATACGCTCAAACATCCTTACAACAGATGTACACAACAAGACTAGTGGCACACGATAAATTGCAACCACATAATTTTGTGTTGGCACCGCCTTATTCAACATAAGTGTGGGGCCCATGGAAAATGAATGTGGTGCTGCCAACACAGCATTTTGTGGTTTATTATGTGTCTAGGAACTTATTGATTAGTGAAACCATGCGTGAACAGATAAAGATTTACTCTCATTAGTCATTACTCCCAGCAAGGTTAACTATTTCTTTGAACTCTTACTGAAGTTATACTAAAATAGAAATTCATTGCCTCTCACTTGGCCTCCATACTGCTTTCTAGTTTTCCTAGATATTTTTCACATATTTTTTTGTCATGTACTCAAGTTCTAGATCCTTACTAAGGGGGGCGTTCAAAAAACTGAAAATATAGAACTTACTAATTTTGATGCTGAGATGGTGGCACTGAAGACTTAACAGCAACCCTATTTAGCTGTATTGAACATTTTCTTCCACTTTAATACACAAGTAGTCATTGTATTCAGCACCTTCACAGTTCCCATTATACACCTATCAATCATTTTGTATTAAAGCCACTTCCTTCTCTAACGTTTCACCATCATTTTTGAACTCTCATGATTCTTTGTCTCATTTATCTATCGAAGCCCATAATCAAACTCAAAGAAGTCTTGCCATGTACTGCCTCCGAAGAACAACTTTACCTGTAATTTATTGTTATATTGTGCACATTCTTTTCGAATTTGAAAGCAATCCTAATAGTTTTTTGGAAATCATGTCTATATTCAACCACGTATATACCTCAGAAACATAGAGCTTCAATGCCAGAACCCGTTCATGGGAAGAAAACAACAAAATGGTGATCATTGTTGAAAATTTGGGGCAGATCAGAAATAAGAGTAGAATATGCACTCACCGTGTCAAGTTCCAGATCATACACCAGATTGTTAAGGTTCTTGGATGACCGAGGTTGCCTTGAGGCCTTCAAAGGCGAAGAGGAGCCGTAGGAAAAGATTCTATGTTCATGCAAAATGAAGCCACTGCTCAGGCAAATTTGCAGCTGTCTATTTAAAGTCCTCATATTATATCAAAATTCACTGCGGCTAATTCACTTAAAGTTCCATGCAGCATCGAAGGCCATGGAACTAAAATAGCAGTTTTCTGAAGAATCACAACACAATTATAAAATGCTGAGCTGAGAAAACCAAATTCACAAAGTCAAAGCATCAAATATATCTCTTGGAATTTTCTTTTATCAGACATCATAAATTAAAAAAGACTGCCTTTTTGAAACTTAAAACAAAGGAGGATAAGCATAGATAGTCAACTTTAGTCGCACAGAAGACAGCACCAAGATCATCCACAGAATAAATCAAGGAATTGAAATTCAGAACATCAAGTTTTCACGTGCTATTCGTTTGCTATCATGCTTTCTATATATACACTCAAAACCGGACACCTTGGCGTTCAAGGAAAATCAGTTTTCAAAAGTTAGCAGCCCTCTATAAGGTGTGAAATTGTTGCCCTCTTCATGCAAAATATCAAAATGCATAGATTACCTATATTCTAGCTTCTTTCATTTTTGGCAGTAACCCAAGACAAACTTGCTAGTAAGAACAATAGGGTTCTCTCTTGTAGACATGAGACTACAACTGAAAAGTTATACTACCGTGTTTTGTTCTATTACGGTTTTCCCTAGACTAATGTGTCAACGTAAAGCTTTAAAAGGGTCCATTTACTGATGTGCATAGGCATAAGAAACTACAATTTTCACTGGGATGAAATATCTAGATAAATGCGGCCATTAGTGAAAGAGGGTTCGCAATAAGTGATTCACAAGGTTCAGGTGTGTTAAAAAACTCAATGGTCTACCCCAGAAAGCACGAAACTGGCCAAAGATAAATCAACCTAGAAGTTTTCCCTGGGCAACCTACGGGCCAATAAGCCTATTTTCTAACATGGGCAGGCTGAGTAATGTGATCACCAAAATCTGCCTCCAATTTTGACCTACAAAAGATATATCCTGCACTATTGAAAAAACTAAAGATTGTGACAAACTTGAGGGCTGGTATCTAAAACACTAAAAATACTATCCATTATTCCATTGTAATAGTCTTTATACCGCAGATAATTCAACTTTAAAGCTCAAAATATCGATAATCCAATTCTGAAGGTATCAAATTTACCTGCCAGGCGTTTGTGGTGAATGAGCAGGTGTTTCTATCTCCACTTTTCCTAACCCTGATGAGCAAAGAGAAGGCATTAAACAGATTTACGCATGAAAAAACTGGAAAGCCTCAAGTAGGTACTGATTATCATTTTCCTAAGATCAAAAATTGGAAATCTGTCCATCCATCAAATTAAGGTCAGTAATTAGTTCAACCAGCAGTAGAAGTGATAACTATCATTCTGTCAATGTGGAGAAGCACATGTATCATGGGGAGAAGAACAGGTAGAACAGATATTAAGTGCAATGTTGAAAAAATAATGAGTTGAAAAGCAAATTCTTTCCTTTTTGTTAGAATAATTAATAAACTTCGTGACCATAAATTGGAATTCCTTAATTCCTTGTTAACAAATTTCCCTGTTTCCAACACTAGTTTCATTAACATCCATAGAGAGTTTATGCAATCACTCCACCACTCCGCTACAAAAACAAATAAGTTGGCCATTCAGTAACAAAAAACATTACGCAATGCAATTGGAGAAATTTTGTGGCCTTTTAACAATAAATAATCAATCTCCACTTCCTTTTCGAAATAGGTAATAAGAAAATTATGAGCAAAATGAGGAAGAGGGGAGGACCCCGTACAAAAGAGGAGAGGTTAAACTTTAATAACCTCCTGTCAACAAAACATATCAAAACACTTGTCAAAACAAAAGGAAAAAAGTTTCTATACAAAGCCAAAGATCTATAAAGTCAAAAGACAGTCAAGTGTAGGTGAGAATCCCCCATAAAAGCCAACTATACATCATTGTAAAAAATAATCAACCTCCACTTTCCAAAATTAAGTACGCTAAAGCCGAAAATTTAATTTATCCTACATGTAAATTTTATTTCCGCAACAGATGCAAACAAAAAACTAACCTTCAATTTTTAAATGAACAAGAACCTACCTTCAACAGCAAATGCAACATGAGCTTCATGTTCAGGACTTCCTTCTAAATTGTCATTTGGTCCATCATGAGCAACTAAATCGAAAACAGATAGCTCTAGAAAGCATAGAGTAGAACAAAATTACAAACTAAGAAAATTCAATCTTGAGATAAATCTATAATGCCTACACAAGCGACAAATAAGTAGCAGTTCATACAGAAACGATTGCAACGAGTTAAGTGCAATATAAACAATAAACTATGACTTGATTTTGGCAGCCCAAAAAACTTCAGATACGATGGAAACCTAAAAATTTGTATTGATGATTATTTGCTACTCACGACGCTCACTAGTCATCTTCAACTGATCCATTTTGTCACTATTTCCAATTAGATCTCTGTTCTGAATATCAGGAGCACTTGATAATACCCTGTGAAGCATGATTAACAAACATAACTTCTTTTAAACAAATGCATGCTCAAGTATGGAAGGAGATGTAAAGATATAACAGTGCCTGCAATTATAGATGTTATAGTGGATGCATAAAGGCAATCACTGTAAATGTTTATGTCCAAAAGATCACCATTCTACATTAAGAGTACTGTAAACAGCATAATCATATAATTCAAAAGATAATCAGCAAGGAAAAAGGCTTGTTGAGTGGAAATGAGCTTGATGTTGGAAAAGAGGAGCAGGAATTTTACAGATAGGCATGAAGGCTCTTAAAAGCTTACATCTTTCGGTATACATTGTCCACTTCAGAGCCTGATGGATTTCCTGCTTCAACACAAACCATCACGCAAACAATATCTCATATATTGAATTGACAAAGTTGAGAAAACATGACCCAACTAAACTACAGGCTGGGATGAAGTTTGAAAAACCTACTTGCTTCCTTGGATTCAATTGGGTCTGCTGGAGTGGCTTTGTAGGATGGGGTTGGTGGTGGAAAGTTTGTAATGTGATGATTCTCTGTCATACCACTGTTGTCTGAATTTTCCCTTGCTTATATGGTTATTCAAAAAGAATGCACATAAAAGAATTTAGAAGAGTTAAACAAGTGGAACACCATGAAGCCATCAACACAGGAAGTATTTTGACAGAATGACACTTATGAACCAAACCTCCAAGAAGAGGATCTTTAATTCAGTTTGTCTTATTTTCACATTTAATACATTTTTGTGTATACGGTATTCCATATTCAATCAAATCAAAATTGTATTGACTCGTTGTATAGAATTGAAGGCCACAAGCTAAATGAACTATGGAGTTGAGATTTTACAGGAGAAAATACGTGAAAGACACAACATTGTCGGTATTCCAAACCAAACAAAGCCTTGTGTCCCAATCAAATGAGGTCGCTTTACAATATTGTCAATAATAAGTCTGAAAAATAGTGAGCTTTGCTTAAAAGTTAAAGAGTGACTAGCCCCCCAAATAGCAGAACCATTTTTGAATTAGTTGTTTAATATTAACTGGGGGAGCATGAAGACAACACCATCCTTAGTTTCCTCACATCTCAGAATTTCCATAATCATAACCCAAAGAGAATGAAAGGGGGATATGAATTATGAGAAGTATTATCTCTGTCAATTGAAAAGAACATAAAATAGAAGGCAGCACTATATCTGATGCAGATGCAATTACCAGCATAATATGCTCAGCATTATACATATATCTCAACCAATAAACATCACACACGCAGAGAGAAAGAGAGGCACTACATATAAAAAGACAAATTTGAGTCAGACTTACCACTGTGGCAGCTAGACTTGTAATTTTGAACAACTGTGGACAAGTTCAGCAAACTAAGAATATCCAGAGATTGATTATTAGTTTGATATTGACTGCACGTAGTCACTCCATCAGAGGTCTCTAACCCAGTTGTCTGCTGCTGTTGTTGTTGCCGTTTTCTTTGCTCAAAATATTGCTTTTGCCTATTATTTTAAGTTTTATTAATGATGTGAGGTTTGAACAACAAATAATACCGGGATTACTGATGACGGTTAGCTGTACTTTACAGAAAGGGAAAACAACTAAAGCTCCTGTACCTCTTCTGTGTTGACTTTCTTGTCTGAAATTTCTCCGTCCCGGCACAATCAGGAAATATCATGCAACGAAGAAAAAGCCAAAGAAGAAGCTCAGATCATCATACCAGACGCAATCTACAAGGTATAATAATTTTGCACAACACATAGAGCTCAAGTCTCTGATTGAAAACTGAAACATGAAACTGAGTTTTACTTATACGTAGAAGTACGGAACTTATTCATTGAAAGTACAACCAGGGGCCTCATGAATCCTTTGGTCTAGGTTCGACTCCCACACACGTGCTACCAATTCATGTATTTGGCCTAGTCCATACCTTAGTTTTGAGATGCCAGGTTGTCTGTATATATATATAATATGCCAGTTGTGCCTTTATTAGTATGGCCCCAAAAGACAAAAGGAAGGAACAACTAACTGACTACTCCAAACAGACCCCCTAACCCCGACACAAAAGTTGTTACGCCATTGTATGTTCCATGTTGCCATATGTGATAAGCAACATTCTTGCTGAAAAACGGAATAGAATATCGAGATCAGAAGCAGTGCTTCAAAGCAAAGAACAACTATGTAAGTCAGCCAACGCCGGTAGTAGGTGCATTAAGGTAAGAGAGTTTTTTATCATTCGCTCTTTAAAAAGAAGCTTTTAAGGTCAACTTACTTAGCCTAGCCCACTGGCTACATTTGCCCCGGCTTTAAATGAGCCCCCACTTGTAGACAGTGGGATTGGTCCCCAGGATTAGTCTATCCAGTGGACCGGATACCGAGTTATCTAAAATAAAAATTTCATTGGTAGTACAGAAGAAAAGAAGGAATTCCACTACCACCACAGCATGTCATTACTTATCACGCCAATAGCTTTCATCAACAAATCGATCAATGTCTTGTGAATTCAAATTTGTCGCGTCTTGGTTATTATGAAGGATACAAAATCACAATAAAAGAAGATTGAGTTGAACTTGATGACGTAGAGATTGAATCTAACATAGAAAGGAGGACTGAGACCCATCAACAATCGACTCAATTAGAGGAACTTGGTGACGGTAATTGGAACAACAAATCCGGAAATTCAAGAGTTGGCTATGATAAGTTCAGAATGCACAGAACCTCATTGTAGTGAAGACTTCATTGTTGAAGCCAAAGTTCATCCTACACCGAAAAACTTGGAGGAATTTATGGAGAGTCAAAATTTGGTTTTCAATGAGGTAGACGAATTTGAAGATGAGGTGATGGAGTCGCAACATGGAACAAAAACTATGGAGCAATTGATTGGGGATGCCATCAATGTTTCAATACCGATAATTGATGTATCAACGTACTCTAAAGTGGAACGAAATCAAAAGAACCTGCAAAGTAAGCATAAAGATTATTTTGTTGATTTTATTGGTGTGGAGCAATTTAATGTGATTCTCAATTTTTTTTCATAAACTTCTTTTGGAAGATAAGCAAGTGGTTGAAGTATTCAAAGTATCTCTTTATTTGGCATGGAAAATGGCAAATTCCTAACCTGAACTCAAGGACAAGTTACTTTCAAAGAAAAGGAGACTGATGTAGGACAAAATTTTAGGAATTATCCGTTATGAAAATCTTTATTTTATGGTAATAGTTTGTATTTAGAAAATTTATATTTTAGCAAATTTTTTTATTTTCTAGTTTCCAGATTTTGGGCTTAGCCTAAATCTGTTAGGATTTTAATTTTTTTTTTTTTCTTCTTGATTTCCAAGTAAGGAATTGCCCAATGTGATTCCTATTTTAATTAGGATTTCTACAAGTATAAATAGTGATGTAAGCCTAAGGGCAAGCACTAAATCTTCTTATCAATAAAATTTAAGAGTTCTCTTATTTCTCTTGTAGATTCAAGTTTCTAGAACGATATCTAGCCTTTTTCGTCTACTAGAACGATATCTAGATACAAACTATTACCATAAAATAAAGATTTCCACAACGGATAATTCCTAAAATCTTTGTCCTACATCACTAGTTTCCATCAAGCACATCGGAGAAAATATTAAATCCTCCATGTTGTAGCTGCCCAAACTCATACAATATATAGAATAGTGTTTGGAAGGATATAACTTAGAGAAAACTGTAAGTAGATTCAAGGAGAAGATAAAGACTTTTTCATAGAGAATATTGAACATGTGAAAACTATATTTTTTTCATCTTCTCCTTATGGACCTCTTTATATACTTATAATTTTGATGCGGAACAAAAATGCACGTTATTATTTATTGATTCTTGTATTTTATAATTTTATAATTAGTTGTCTCTTTTATTTTAAGTTAATTAGGATTTTATTTGTTTTAAGTTATTTTGCCTACTGGGCCTAATTAGTAATAGCCCATTGGGCCTATAGAACCGAGGTACCAAAAAATTGAAACATTGGGTTCCTTCGATAAATTTAATTCATAACCGAATACTTTTTAATAGTAGCTAGTAGTCTTACTACTAGGAATCACACATTATGGCCAGTAGTCTCATTAATCTACCAGGAACCACTGCTTTTAATTAGAATACTTTGGAGTCCACACTTTAAACTAGGGTATTTTTTTGTTCCGCTTACATGGTCAGTGGTCTAAAGCCCTCTAGGAACCAGTTATTTTACTCAATGTGGTAGTCTGTATACCTACTTGGGACCACTTACTTCCATCCGCATGGTCAGTAGGCTATACGTCTACTAGAAGCCACACAAAGTGAGTTTTGCCTTTTTCTCAAATAATCTTAACTTTCGTATAATAAATATTTTTTAAAAAAACTTTCAGAACCTCAAAATGTTTTAAATCTTTCAATGTGATAGAACCTCATTAAGGGTTATACCCACCCTCGACAAGTCACTTTTTCAGCCTTAGGAATGAACAGGAGGACAACTCTATTTTGATGTCGCCTAAAATAACGAAGTGTTGGGGAGTGAGTCGCATGGTATGGATTGTTGAATCTCCTTCATGAGATCTCGAGTCACAGAGATAACTGCTAAGGTTACCTCCCTAGGTGACTTCCTATGGACTTGCACTCATCACCCTCGACAAAAAAGTATCTAGCCTTCACTAGTCCTGAGACAACTTTTTTTATAATACAATTTTTTTTAGCTCATTTTATAACACAATATTAGTGACAATACCAAATTGTGCCCCACAGAGGTTTCAAAACTTTTGAAATTACATAATTTTTATAAATATATCAAAAAATTAATTAAAACTCTTAAAAGCCACAAATTTTAAAAAATTAAAATCACAATACTATGTACAGAAACTTTAAAATTATTGAAATACAAAAAAAAACAGATATGAACATCACTAATTATAACAAATTTATTGTACATGAACATCACAAATTAGAACACAAATTATAAGACTTCAAAATTTAAAAAAATTTAAAAACTCAATAAATATATGAACACTGGCAAACAATTTAAAGTCTCAAATATAATACACCTTGCATCATGTATTTGAAATCTAGAAAGCAAACGAACTTAAGAATAAAAGAATTCACCATCAAAATCCAAAATGCATTTCACACATAGCAGTATCCCTATAAATGAAAATCACAAAGTGTCAATAATTTAAAACTCATTAAAATAATATAACAAATTAAAAAACCATAAATTAGAAATTTTCAAAAACATTAAAATCACCAAATTTGTTCTTAAAACTTTGAAATCTATAATACTACTATAAACACAATTTAAAGTGTAATAAATAATTAAGATCAAAATCCAACCCCGTAATGACGACGAGTAAAATGAAATACTATACCTATCAAACCAAAACGAAAAAATAACATTGGGCATAAAAATTAGTAAAACTTTGATATCTATAATATTACTGTAAACACAAGTTTAAAGTGTAGTAATAATTAAGTCAAAATCCAACCCTGTAATAATGACGATTAAAATGAAATAATATACCAATTAAATCAAGTCAAAAAATTAATATTGGGCAACCATAATTCTGTGTAACAGGTGTAGGTATCTTCTAGACTTGAACCTCACTTAGTTTTAACGGTCTCCCTCAAAAGGATCATAGTGAACTATGCAACTAACCTTTTGGACCAGAATTCAATTAATCACACACAGTACCAATCATTAACACGTTCACGGAATGGTGCTATTAAAGGCCATGCATTGGATCTTGATTCCCATGGGAGTTACTATTGGTCAGCCATAGCCTCATAGTTGCACCCTCACAACGGCTCCCACTTAGGTGAATGCTCTAAGGGTAAGGTGACGGAGTGTACCTTGCGACACCGCCTTGGATTCATTAAGGATTATACCCATCCTAGACCAGTCACTTATTCAGCACTACTATGAGCAAGAGAACAACTCTCTATTTTGGTGTCTCCTAAAACAATAAAGTATTGGAATCAAGTCAAGGAGGATGGATTGTTCATACCCATTGAATCTCTTTCAGGGGATCTCCACTCAAAGAGATTGGTTACCTCCCCGATGGGATTCCTAATCCTCCTTTTTTTTATTGGGGGGGGGGGGGGGGGGGGGGGGATTAACAATCCCGATAAACTAGTTCATAGTGTAATTTTTGTACTAAAACATAATTAAAGTGGACCCCACATAACTAATAATTTAATCTCATCCTCAAAATATGTTATCAAACATGGCCTAAACATGTTCATCTTTCTATAAGTTCACGCTCCATAGACTAGTGCTACCACCTTTATGTCTTGAGAGTTGAGACAAGGCAATCCTTATGTTATTAGAATCTCCAATAACAATTAACTCATACAATAATTCCAATGCCCATTACCAACCAATGAAGTAAATGTAATTTAAATTGCAACAGTAACAAAACCTAACAATATGATAATATACCAACTTGTAACATCTTCAGAAATAGCGATACAATGTAAAACGTATATATATTTTTTCCAGAAAGGATTTCAAAACCTTTTCCCAGATTTTCCCTTTATCGAAATTAGTTATGTAAAAAGAAATTGTTTCAAATAGAAAACTCATTTTTTCCAAACATTTTTTCAGCAGGGAAATCTGAAAT
>BRYE01000013.1:10247500-10255000 GCA_030159115.1 Actinidia arguta var. hypoleuca | reverse complement strand
CTTACAGCAGTAACTTTCCTCCTTGATCCTCCCATCCATTGCAACATTGTGATAGGCACAAATCTTTCCCACTACCTGATGAGGTCAAAAAAACAGAAGCCACCAACCAAGTCATGATTAATGAGTACATAAGATTAAAACATACCATCCAAACTTTACAACTATGTAAAAGGATAATCACCAGAACAGAAAAGCAATTTCCTTTCTTAATGACTCCATTAACTTGCACCACTTTCATAGAGGAATTGGTATAGTGCAAAGAATTCAATTTACATTGCACACAATGAACAATATAACTTTACCTAGAAGAATCAGATTGAAAGATTCACCAACTGAATACTGGCCCCTCTCGTCGATTTCAAACCCTATGAAGCACAAGGAAACAAAAATTTAACCAAATTTGCACCATTTTCATAGAGGAATTGGTATAGCGCAAAAAATTCAATTAGCTTTGCACATAATGAACCATATACCTTTTTCTAGAAGAATCAGATCGAAAGATTCACCAAACTGAATACAATGGCCTCTTGGTGATTTCAAACCCTATGAAGCACAAGGAAAAAAATAATTAACCAAATTTGAATTCGGAGAGAGGGAAAATAGAATTTATGTTCAAGTTGAAGAGCAATAATCGATCATGATCGACCTCATTGAAATCAAGATGTTAGGAACGAAATCTTCAAATGCAGTGAGTTCTAGTGAAGGGAAAAGAATTAACAGAGTTGAATAAATTTGTGTTCAAGTTGAAGAACAGTAACCAAACATGATTAAGAAATTGCATCGAAATCGCAATGTTAGTGTTCTCGTCAGAACATAGAAACAAAATCTTCCAACGCAGTGAGGTCGAGTAAAGCGAAAATCATTAGAAGTACGGAAAATCGATGTGAGTGGGAAGAAATAGAAGAAATTACTTTACCAGTGGAATTAATTCTCAGATTTATCTTTCTTTCAACTTGAGAAGATTCGATGAAGAGACAAAATTCTCGTGCTCTGTATTTCTTCCAGCCCTTCGAACAAAACTTGACCGATCATGATTAAGAAACCTCGTCGAAGTCACAATGTTACGGTTCTCATCAGAACACAGAAACAAAATCTTCCAACGCAATGAGTTCGATTAAAGGGAAAAATTCAAAGAACGGAAAAATCGTTTGAGTGCGAAGAATTTGAAGTAATGGCTTTACCGTTTCAGAAGATTCGATGAAGAGAGAGAAGTACCGTGCTCTGTAATTCTTCCCGCCCTTCGAAAAAAACTTGACCGATCATGATTAAGAAACCTCGTCGAAATTACAATGTTAGGTCCTCGTCGAAATCCTTATTTTATCATGATCTTTTTTTGTATGTTTTTGAAATTAATGCGTGTAGAAAAAATAAGAAAACTTTAATTTAGTACAAATATACTAAGCAAATATAACTATTTTATGAGAACACTTTCCTTTTTCATACCTCTATTTTAGGAGAGAGGAGAGATAATAGTGCTAGAGAGATTTGAAAGGAAAAATAAAAGTATTATCACATGGATTTTTTTATTTTTATTTTTAATTTTAATAAAGTATCGCGTGACATTACATTTGTATAGTATATAATCTAAAAATATAAATAGATTAATGATTTAAAAAGTTAGCAGACAAATATTTTAATCATCCTATTAATTACTGTATTAGAGGTTCTCGACATCTTACATTTAGTGCATTAAAATCAATATTTGTAGTACTAAATACACCCTTATTTAAAATGTGATTTTTTCAAACAATATTAATAATTCAAGTTTAAAATTTAGAGAGACGCATCTTTTGGATAATAGTTAGAGTATAGGTTTATAGGGGGGAAAAAATGTGACTTGTCAATTTGAAAAAAAAGTATTTCGGTCCCGACCCTTAAGCATCAAATGCAATACAAATGTAAAATTCTTGATATCTTAATTGAAAAGAAAAAAAAAATATGATAGAGTAATGAATTTTATTTAAATAGAAGGGTAGGATTGGAAATAAAAAAGTTTATAACAGTAACGTATTTAGTATTATTTATTTGTAATTACAAATAAATACTAAAGACGAACTAGAGGAGAAACGGCGCCGTATGAGAAGAGGCATCACGGGTTGGGGTATTCTTATTTCTAATGGGCCAAAGGTAAGGGATGTAGAGCTGCCAGGCCCAGTTATGTTCGGGTTTCACTTTCACCAGGCCCAGTTCGATGTTTTCGAAAGTAATTAAGTCCCTTATGGATAAATTGAATTATTTTGAACTAATTTTTTTTTAATAAAATTATTTTGTTAAAATTTCGTATATTTTATATACAAAATATAAAATTTTATATTTTCGAACTCATCTCGTCAAGAGGAACTGAAAAAGTATTAAATTTTGATTAAACAGTGAAAAAAATTAATTAAAGACAAAAAAAATTCAAAAATCAAAGTAGCTAAAAAAATATTTTGACCGTAATATCCATATAAATATTAATGAAAAGTGATTTATATGATAATATTTTGAGTAAGATTTGAATCATATTGGTAAGATTTTAATTAGAATATTTTAATAAGATTGAGAGAGATTCTAGGATTCTAAAGATAGTTCTGAACAAATGTTTTAATTTGGTGTGTTTTTTTTATTTGTAAAAGTTGTTTATATTTAATGGTTTACCAAAAGTGTATAAGATGTTTTGGGTATATTTTGAATTATAAAATGTTAAATTATTATTTTTTTAAATGGGTAAAAACTTATCTACAATGTTTGGGCCTTAACGGGACCGATTATACAACTCAAGACTTGTTGATATAATTGATATAATTATTTTAACAAGAAATCTATGCAAGGTTATTGATTTTGTTTTAGGAATCCTTGCGTAGGAAACTATCATTTTTCAAAAAAAAGAAAAAAATAATACACCTAATTTGGCCCCCCTTAAAGAAATTTTCTAGTTTCGTCCATGACACACACAGAGAAACACCACTGCCATCACCACCCAAATCAAATACCCAACACCAAGCAACCACCACTACCACTACCAAAACCCCAAACACCCCAAACAGCCAACACGCAACCCAGCACCCTTACCACGGGCGAGAGAGAGATCTGAATTGCATCTTCGGCGCTCAAGTATCACCCATCGCTGACTTAATCACATTACTGCTGCCTAAATCACATCATCGCGGTTGGAATCACATAATCGTCGCCTCAATTGCACTGCCACTGCCCGAATTGCAACACCACCACCGCAAGGTGACAGCGTTATGGTGGTTCTAATGTTGATGATGGTAGGCAGTGGTCTAGGTTGGGGGAAATGGTTTTTAGGGTTAGGTTGGGTTAATCTAGGGAAGGTGGGGTTTGGGTTGAGGACGAAGGGTTTGGAGGTTGGGTTTTCTGAAGTGGGTATGTGTTTTGGGAGTTTAGCAATTGGCACCACATGGCTATTCTGTCGACTATTTAACGGTGTTAAGGAATGGGTCTTAATTGACAAAAACTATTAGGTTAAAGGACAATGTGTAAAAGTGCTTTGTTAAAGGTCCAAAGTGGGAATTGGTGAATAATTTAAGGGGGCAAATTGTAGTTTACCCTAAATAATTTGATTTTGTTAACCTAGCGTCAACCGTCAACCTTAAAAAATTCAAGGCAGCTTTGACCCACATATACGGTTCACACGTAGAGAGTACTACACAACACTGCCCATAAAAACTGATTCTCTCCTTCAAATTCTGCAAGCTCTTCCATAAAGAAATGGCTGACGAGGTGGTCCTCCTCGACGTCTTGCCCAGCTCCTTCGGAATGAGGTTGCGAATTGCCTTAGCAGAGAAAGGCATCGAGTACAAGGAAGAGAATCTCCAAGACAAAGAGTGATTTGCTGCTGCAAATGAACCCGGTTCATAAGATGATCCCGGTCCTTATTCATAATGGAAAACCCATATGCGAGTCCCTCGTCATCCTTCAGTACATCGACGAAGTCTGGAAGGACAAATCGCCACCTATGTTGCAGTCTGATCCGTACCAGCGCGCACAAGCAAGGTTTTGGGCGGATTTCATCGACAAAAAGGTCGGTTGGCTTGAGTTTATCTTTTGGGTTTTTTTCTCCAATTTTTGTATTTAATATGGTTTGTAAGGAAAAAATTGATTCATCGTCTTAATTTTTAGGTTCATCTAGGCTAGAAGAATTGAAAGAGTAAAAAACTAAACTAATGGATATACATGAATGTAAGTTCAAAGTTAACGTGATCATGTAAGTCAAACCCAAATTGAATATAATTTATAAAATAAAAGTGTATATTATCGATTCAGATTTAGCGTGATGTAAGTTACATCTAAAATGATATTGATTCATATTAATAGAATTGGTGTGATGTAGACCACACTCAAAATGAGTTTGATCTACAAATTTTTTTTATTTCTCGAATCTTACTTGGGTATTTTTTGGGGAGATTGTACAAATAGTTCTATTCAGACTGATAGTCAACTTGAAACCGATTGACATTTTAAGTACTAATTGATCGTTATATGATATTATTATATCTATTTCACCACTTATAAGCAAAAGAAATTAAAATAACTTAAAAGTTTCATAAACAACATTGTCACCTCATTCTGGTCAATAATTCGACATTTTTGTAAGAATATAATTTTACAACGCACAAATATATATACAGGTTTATGACAGTGGGAAGAGGGTACTAATGACCAAAGGGGATGTGCAAGAGGCAGCCAAGGGAGAACTTGGAGACAATCCCTACTTTGGAGGTGAAACTCTAGGGTTCATGGACATAGCTCTCATCCCCTACCACTCTTGGTTCTACTCTTATGAGACTTGTGGAAACTTCAGCATACAAAAGAAGTGCCCAAAATTGATGGCATGGGCTCAGAGGTGCCTGGAGAAAGAGAGTGTTTCCAAATCTCTCCTTGGCCATGACAAGATTTATGAGTATGTTTTGCAGCTCAGAAAAAGGTTTGGGGTGAAATGAATTAAATGATCAAGTTATATACACAAATAATATATATATATATATATATGTGTGTGTGTGTGTGTGCGCGCGCGCGCGCGTATAACTATATTAATAATGTTTTTTTTTTATTTGCCCCATTTTTTGTAATTTGGGTTTAATGTGTTTGAAGATGTGTTTGTGGGATTGGGATTGTGTTATATTGAATATTGCATCTCCATATATTTGAATAAGGTGAAGAGATCGAGTTCCTTGTTTGAAGCTCTTTCTTCCACAAATTGTTTAGCTCACGAGAAAAAATTAGAAATTAAATGACTAATAAAACCACCAAAATAAATCAAAGAGAGACAGAAAGAGGGGTCATCCTCGATAAATGAACACAAAATTTGTCATGCAAATGGAATCAGAATATTCTTTAAAAAAACTAACAAAAAAGGAATACAACTCGTAAAAAGATCAAGTGCAGTTATTGATGTGGGATAAATTTATAACTTCTCCTATAAGCTGTTTACCTCACCATATCATATTCAAATCGCCAACTACATAGCCACCCGTCGCTTATTCGACCAGTATCTGGGGGCATCGGTTGCTTTCCATCTCGTCAGTAGGCCAGGTTGATCACTTCGCCAGTTTAGAGAATTCGTCCTCGGGTAGAATCCTTCCCCTTCACAACCCCTATAATTGGAGGATATTCTCCATATGGCATTCTCCTATATTTACTTCAAGATCTCCGGGATACACTTCCATAGCTAGCCGTCCGAAGATCACGCCGCACTTTTCTTACATGGCTCTCCATTCTCCAACTATAAAATGGCCTCTCCCCCTTTATGAAATGGTACGATTTAATCTTTGCATACACGCACATATAGTTCGGCTTTCTCACTGCTTAGCTTATTCTCTTCTTAGTCTGATTCGCATACCGGAGGAATTTTGAGCGGCCTCGCCTCGGCCGATCATATCTGTTCATCTGCGCAGGTCGCCCGAATTATTGTCGAGGTCCAATATTGAGATCAAAGAGTAATTTAAATTGTTAGTTGCTCGTTCCAATTTTTCACCACAACAACTATAATTATTTACCTGATAAGAAAGTGAACGTAAGTACATGGAATTGAGAACAAATCATGGCATTAGCAGCTGCTAAGAGATATAACTGCACTCGGTCTTTTTAGAGTTGAAAAGTAAACATAAGTACATGTAATTGGAAACAAGTCATGGCATTAGCAACTACTAAGAGAGATAATGTTTCTCTTTAGCTAATAAATAAAGAAAAAAGAAGGGGACGGGAATTATGTAGTTATTTCAAGATGACACGTGTCAAACTAGTTCTCTATTAAAGAATTTGAAAATAAAAAATGTTTTACAGGTTTTACAAACTCTTCTTACTTAGTGATGTGTCAAGAGTGATAAGATTTTGAAATTTGAAATAAGATTAGTCAAAGTGATGTGATAAGTCTAATTTATGTTGATTATTTTTTTTTATAAATTTTGTTTGTTTGTATAGCCTTACTCTTTGCAAATATTTAGTGCTCTCTCTCTTAAATCTATGCTGCAAATGTTTTATTTATTTGTACAACATTATTTTGGAAATATTTAGCGCGCTCTCTCTCTCTTTGGTCTATGCTGCAAAATTAATAGAATAGAAGTAGGTATTGTTTGTCAAATATATCTTCTTTTGAAGTTTCTAGATTTTATTTTGTGAGGATTAAATAGGATAACGTAGAGTATACAGAAAATGGGGTTGGTGTGACGAAAAAAAAAATTATGGTAGTGACACAGAACGAACAAAGCTCCAAAAAATGACCGAGTTTTTTTCAAGTTTCGTTTTGGTTGGAAACACTTCTAGGCCAGAAATGAATGTGTGTGTGTGGACGTATCAAGACTGTACGTATTCTAAACGGATGAAGAAATTAGTGTGTGCACTAGGATCTGAACTTCAATTGGACAAAAGTATGTAACCAAGAGATAGACTACAAATGATTTGTGATTTGTTTTAGCAGTTTTCCTAAGTGTTAAAACTAGATAAGGTGACGAGATCAATAACCCTATCTTACGGATAAAGTTCATACACCTAGCCCACATTGAAGTCAGAAACTTGTATACAATATAAACAGAGACCTTACTTTACTCGAGCGGTATCAGTTAAAAATTTTGTAATATGAGTTTTTTTATGTAAGAACTAGTAAGTAAATATTATAGCTTGAAGAGTATAATGCAAGAATAATGTCTGAGGCTATTGGTGCTTTAAAAATATGTATAATTCCCTATTTATAAATAATAAGCTATGGGCTTTTATGTAAATAATAACATTTCTGTTTAATCCTATTTGGTCTTTTAGTTTAACTATGTTTATTACGCAGCCTCACACTGGATTATTGTCCAAACATCAACGTAACGTAACGGTCAGATATTCGGTTTGGTCATCCGAATCGGTGCTAGTAGCACCACTCAGTCAATAAGACTAAAACCAAACTAGGCGTAGGCCCAGATTAAAGAAGTTTGGGCCCATTCAATTCATAGGGCTGGGCTTAAGCCTAACCGGCAAAACTAACGAAATCAACCTCTCTTGGCTATGGAGTAT
>BRYE01000013.1:10225000-10227500 GCA_030159115.1 Actinidia arguta var. hypoleuca | reverse complement strand
TTGTGTTCATTCACCTATAAAGTGGATAACCAAAGTTGTTTTCATCTCATATGTAGCCTTTTTCATTAGTAAAACATGGAAAGGCCAAGTTAATAGGCAAAAGAGAGCAACGGGGAAGGTTAAGCAGACAAAAAAAATAGAGTATCTACAATAATCTCCCCACGCAATCCAGTTGGATTTCTTTTGAGGTTATTTGACATTACTTTAAATAAGTTTGTGCGCAATTGTCAAAAAGCCTAGGCAGATGCCTCTAGGCATTAGTTTTCACATGTTATGTAACCAACCACACGAGTGTCAAAACAATGGTTTAACCAACTAAAGAAAGAAAAGAGCAAAAACCTTCAAGTGATTTGAATAACTTTATCTAGTGAAAGCTAAACTCTAATATCCTGTCTTACATTAGTGAATTAGGAACTGTTAATCTAATATATAAGAAGTCTTATAGAATATTATTAACAAGTTAAGCTTAAATATTTTAACCACGTGATTAAAACTATCAAGTTATTAGTTCAGTACTCCATTTGAGTTGTTACCAGAATAGTTTTTCATCATTTTTATACTAGTTTTATCATTAATGAAACCATTTGTTTTTGTGGGAATCATGATCATTTCAGTCAAATTGGTCAAAAGGTGAGGGGTAAAGGTCTAGTGAAGCTGATACAGCCTGGCATTCTATTTTAAACAATGCTAAATGAATTAGTATCATTAGGGTTATTGCTTCAACTTTCCCTTTATTTTAATTTGAGAAGTGCCACATCAAATTACTATTGGAAGGTTGATCAAAGAAGTACCACACCAATTATTCAAGATATAACAAAATTAAAACTAAAGTTATGCAACTTGATAATTTTTTATTTTTTCAATCAATAGTTGAAATCGGATTAGAGATCATAACTTGGCACGAAGACAAAGGTTATAAGTACTTTGAAAATATAGCTAGATAGAAGTCTAGAAAATTAGGCTCTTCACGAAAAAGTGAGATAAAATTGCCTACCGTGTTATAATTGAAAGTCTTGTATATTAAGTATTATTGTATAATTAATCACTAACTCATAAGGATGCACACAGTTCAGATTGGTCTGATTTTTTAGAGAACCAGGTACAAGATCAATAATACCGGTTTTACAAAATTGAGAATCGGAACCAGACCGATAACTTTTGTAGACTGAATTGAACCCGCACCGATAATAATGGTCCAAGTTTTAATAGGTGAAAACAAAATTTAGCATATAATCAAAACTTTGAAGCTAAATTTTTAAAAACCAAAAAATTAAATACAACATCCAAATATTACCCATCAAAATGTTAAATATAATCAATTAAACATAATCTTACAAAATAAAAATGTTAAAGTTAAACCAATAAAATACATAAACGATTCGGATAATCATAACCATTGTGCATACTACAAATGTCAAACCACCACATAGAGAGAGGAAATATACTCCGTAGTTTGTTTGTTTGTATTGTAATGTTTAACTTGTAAACACAGTTGGGCAATTAGGGTTAGGGTTACTCAAGAGACAACAACTTATTTAATATATCTTACTAAAACAAACTATTTATATTTTAAAAAATTACCGTTGTAGTCCAATTTTAGCTATGGGTCTGGAACAAAGAACATGACCCGAATCGTATAGACCGATTCTTTAATTTTTAGAACCGAAACCGGACCATTAAACCGTGGAACCAGATCAATTACTCCTATTTGGTCCGATTAGGTCTGGTTCTCCCGGTTCTTTGTACACCATAATTAACTCATCTAAAAACTTAAGCTATAAGAGGAAGTGATAGCTTAATTATTTAAACTCTTAACGTGCCCTCAGTGCGATTTGAACACAACATCTATTGTGTATTTTGATGACAACTTTATTATTGATATAGCCTAGCCAAATTATTTTATTTGAACCTTTTGAAGGTGATTCATGAGTTTTCTTTTATCATTTTTTGTGATAATTTGGTATTTGGCCAAAGAATCGACTAGTCCATGACCAATCTCACCATTTATTAAAGGGAAACTTGATTAAAGTCGAGACGAAGCCTTGTATAAACTGATCCAATTTAAAAATTAATACTATCAAAAATGTTTCAAATATAAGACTTTGGAAAAAAGCAGACCCTATAATTTATTATTTCCTAGGAATAGACCACTAAATCAACCTTACGATTTAGTTTTTTTTATTTTTTATCATTGCTTCCAAGTTGATAAGTGTGAATGATACTTTGCTCCCAAAACAAAATGATATGATCTCGAAATTGCATGATTACCAATGTGTTCAATTGCAGTCGTTTACACACTACGGAGGCCATTTGGCAATGAAATTTTGTGTGCTGATCCATTAGCAGGGTTATTGAACGAGTATACCAGGTTTTAAATTGTTCTATTAGTAGCAATAATACGATCTTATATCGGTAGATATTAATTAACATATCAATATTATAGAGCTAAAATTTTAATACATAGCGGCGATACATAACGTATCTACCTATATCTAAAATC
>BRYE01000013.1:10167500-10170000 GCA_030159115.1 Actinidia arguta var. hypoleuca | reverse complement strand
CGAGGTTTGATTGAGGATCTCAAACGGAAAGTATTTGATACCTAGCTCCAAGTTTTACGTTACCATAGAGGAGCATAGATACGTATTTCTAGATGTATATCTACGCCAATATATAGGCACAGATGAGGAATGGAGACGAGAAGAGAGAATCTCGGGGTTGAGAGAGAGAGAGAGAGAGAGAGAGAGAGAGGAGAGGGGTGGGGTGGGGGGGAATGTGACGTCGTCATTGTCTGCCGTTATGTAACGGACAGCTGTGGGTATATATAGAGGGTGTTTAATGCTTTTGCCCTTTATGTTTTGCTATTTTCATCCTTCGCCCCTTAAAGTATTTTTTTTCTCATATTGGCTCTTTAAGTTTTCTTCATTTTTTTGATTTACTCGAACCCAATTTTCATCCCAAATAATGACAGGTTTTGTCACCTATGATTCACGTTATGCCACCTAGTTTACTCCAGGTCCAATAGAAGCAAGTCCTACGGCCAATCCAGCAACTTGACCCCTCGTGGCACAAGACCCAAACCAAACCAAAGCCAAGGTCAATCCGAAAAAATAACCCATTAAGTTTTATATTTGTCTTAGATTAGCCTCTAAGCTTAAACAATTTCGCAATTAACTCCATATTTCTGGACCAATTGGATCACCCTACTGCAATTGTAAATTGTAATTCTTACCTTATACTTCTCACAAGTCATAAACTCTCCTTAGATTTGAGTCTATCAATAATTTCTTGAAAGATAATATTTCTACAATAGTGAGTAGTTGAAGCTATATCTCCCTCCAATTTCCTACTGCAATTATAAATTGTAATTCTTACCTTATACTTCTCACAAGTCATAAACTCTCCTTAGATTTGAGTCTATCAATAATTTCTTGAAAGATAATATTTCTACAATAGTGAGTAGTTGAAGCTATATCTCCCTCCAATTTCTCTCAGTTCCTTCTAATTTTTACTGTATTTCATCTATAGATAACCACCAAACAAAAAGAATTGGGAGAAGATTTTTCATCAAAAACATAGAATTATTTGCTAAATTGTCAATTCTAAAGGGACAATCTAGAAAAATATAAACTTTTAAACAAAAATAGTCACTATTTTCCATGAACTGCCCTTCAATAATTGGTTTAGGTCAAGTTCTACATGTCACCACGTGGCAACAGGTGGCATGATGTGGGTCGTAGATGGCAAATCTCGATTATAATTTTGGACATAATTTGGGTTTAAGAATAAGTTGGAAAACGACCAAAACAAGAGGGGCCAAGTGAAAAACATCATATTAGGAGACAAACTAAGAAAAGGATACTAGCAAGGTTATATTTAGGGTATTTTTTTATTTTATATAATTGTTTTGGTATATGAGGCTTTTGTCTTTATTATTTTTTTATTTGTTTAAAATTTTATAATTTTTCAATTCATCTTGAAGAGAGAATTTTAAAAAATATAAATTTTTAGATAATTTTAAAAAAACTTCACTGAAGATAAAAAAATTTATTTTTTTGTGATTTTTGTTAAGTAAAAATATTTTATGCTTGCCTTTAATTATTTTTTTCTGAATTTATATGAAAATTTTTATATTTACACTCCTTTCATTAAGAAAAATTAAAAAAATATAAATTTCTCATTAAACTGAAAAAAAAAGTTCACAAAAAATTGAAAAAACTCCTTAACGTTTGTGATAGACGCTGTTAAGTGGAGTCTATTGACGGAACAGTGAGGGCCAATTGTCCAGAAATGAGGACATGTGGGTCCCAGCTGTCTACATGATGCCATGAGGGTAGTCTAGCGTGTGGTAGAAGTAGACCACGTGTTTTACTGTTGTTGGTCTATTTAAACGGAGAAGTGTGATTAACGGTGCCGATCAAATCAACTAGAGCTTGATGTATTGGGAGCCGTCAAAACAATTGGTAGCTTTTGTAAAATTCATTCAATTCTAAACGCGTTCAAAGCTGTATATTTATTAACCGTTGTCAAGGAAGTTGTTAACCGCCAACCAAATAAGTTGTGGTTGAGGCCATGTTTGGAGAAATAAATAAAATAGGTTTTGGGAAAGTAAATAATGTTTTACTTTTTGCTTAATAAATTCAATGGCCAAGCCAATAGACTTAGCCTAAATAATCATAAAAAATATATAATTTTATCAAAAAATTACAAAATAAATTTAGTCCAAACAATGTCTTATATGCCAAAAGAAAAATTATAGATACATGCAAAAAGCGTATTTATAATTGTGGAGATTCATTAAAAAAAGCTTCAAAATGAAGTCAAACGGTATCATTTGAAGGACGCTGCACTCACGAGAGAGGTGTTACCAATTTACTATACTCGAGAGACATTGCAATACTAACCTCAAACATGGAAGATTCGAACCATTAATCTTGTGATGAGATGCAAAAAATATAGCTAACTCAAGTAAGACCAAGTCATATATAACATTTATATCTTCACTAGATTGTATTATTTTAATCGTACTAATTTTATATTTTAGAAAAGAGTGTCAAAATA
>BRYE01000013.1:10145000-10152500 GCA_030159115.1 Actinidia arguta var. hypoleuca | reverse complement strand
TATTCTTGGATTAAAAATAAAAAGTGAAATAAAAAATCACTTGTTTTGTTTGAGAAAACTATAAAAACATATAGATTTTTGATTAAAAATGTCAGATAACAAAAATAATTTGCTATATATTATTAATAACTAGCAGTGTGTGCCCATGCGATACATAAGCAAAGATTTTTATCATGGATGGAGTTTAAGGAATGGGAAGATTCTGAAACTCTGTAAGTTGATATGATCTGAATGAAAAGATTTTTCATAGGATTATGTTTGAAACAAGGATAAAAAAGTGGGATTAATCTCTAATTTGGCCTAACTTTTTTTTGAGAATTTTTAACTGCTTTGAGTTTGAGTTTTTTCATTTTAATGAAATCTTTTTATTGTTAATTGATAAATTTTTTTTATTTTTTCAGTTATTCTTGACGAGAGAATCTAAAAAATTTAGAAAAAAGTTTACTAGAGACAAAAAGTTTAGCTAAATTGTCGAGTAAAAAATATTTTTAAATGTCTTTAGTGATTTTTTAAAATTAGATAAAAAAAAGTACATTTTCATACTCTTATTGCCAAGTGAAACCAAAAATGTATAAATTTTTTTATCAAATTGTTAAATTTTTTTACTAAAGACAAAAAAAACTAAAAAATCTCAAAAAAGCTATGCCAAATTAGGTCTAACTTTGATCAAAATTACGGGTCACTCTAAAACCACATCATCGTCTATCCATGACAAAAATCAAGTTGATTAGATATGGATAATTACATGGCCAAATCAATTTTGGTGAGATAATAAAAATAAATTTCAAAATAGATCTTTTATTTTTTTTAAGACAAAGTGATTAGATCGCGCGAGTTCTAATTGTTGATCAAACCTAATTTTTTGCACAAGTGATTTTTCAAAAGTATTTTACAAGATGAATAGTTCAAATCACTGACGACCCATTAATTTTACTCAGAATTTCAAATTAAAAATAAATTACTCAGATTTCACTTGAGTGTGTGGATCATATAACTAAGTGAATCTGTATCATCTATATTTTTATTTTAGAAGCATTTTTTTTTTCAAATTTGGGAACCGAATGATTTCTCTATTTTACCTTCTTAAGTTTTTTCTTTTTTATTTAATATTTTTTGCCATTTGTAGGGGAAAGTGATTTCAAGAAAAGTGAATTGAATTGAAGTAAATAAAAAAAGAAACTTATTTTACTGTATGTGTTCATTTGCTAACGGAATTTGACGAAAAACTAAAATTTAATTTTTCACTTATTAGAAAAATATAAGTTGTGGATTTTTTTTTTTACATGAATATGTAGTATACACATTATCTTTATATAGCGTTATAAATATATTTTAAGAAACTCTACTTTAATATTTTTTTATTTGTATTTTTCAATAACTTATTTTTTTAACAACGAACACCTATTAACACGCAATATTTTTATATCTCTTTCCTACATATACCTTGGTCAGTGGCACATTGCTTCAATAAGACAGAACATACAAGGCTCGTGGACGGAGGGTCTTTGCTGATCAACTCCTTTTTCCTCCTTAGAATCTTTTGTTATAAGATCTTGCTTGCTACACATCACTTCTCTCCAAACATTTGAATTATCATTTTCTAACTTTTTACTAAAAATTTCGATCTGATTTTGAATGAATTTTCAATATCTTTTAAATGATACTAAATTTATAAGAAATAAATAAATAAATAAATAAATATATATATATATATATATATATATTAAAAGTTAAATGCATTTAAAATATTAAATTTGCATCCTCTAGAATATAGAATAGTCCTCCAAAAAAAAATTTTGGTTTAAATTTAAAGGATGAAAACCCATCCTCTTAAACAGAAGAAATATTTAAATGATGAATTGGAGTGATTGCCAAAATGTACTTGAGAATTTTGGGATAACCTTCTTCAATGCAATGGTTACATGTCATTCAATAGTCACCCAATATAACAATGCTACCTACTATAAGACACTCGCTCAATAGTGGAAGGGTCCAGTAAAACTTATGATCTAAATTGTTTAATTAATATCATACAAGTGAATTTGGAACACATACTTTCTTCATCTCATTTTGTTTGTTTATATTTTTTTTAATGTCCTAAAGTATTTATTTAATTTCAAAAATCAAGTATCAAAATATGGTAGATTTCTTTGTTTACCCTAGTATTTTTGAACTAACATGACACATTCAATTTTCACTTTTAATGCAATTTCAAATTGTAGAATAGTAATTATAGAAAATAATAACTTTTTCAAGGGACTAATTTTTGACACCTTAAAAAGTTGAATTTGCAAGAAAAATAAACAAATTGGTACGGAGGGAGCCACTTAGTTTTGCCCACTGAGTCCAAAGTCTGAGCACAAGCCCAACCATAACTCCCCTCCTTAAAAAACTTGGGTACCCCTTGAGGCCCAACCCAATGAGTGAAAGTATTATCTTATAAAGCATTTTATCTTTCATCTCGTATCCAATGTGGGACAAGTAAATTTTTTACTACAAAACTCTATTTATGTAGCATACTTTGGAGTCAATTTTCAATTCAATTGTAAATAATTTTAAACAACTAATTATGTATTCTTAATCCTCACATTGAAGTGTATCAATAGCCACTTAGACCCACCCAAAAAAATGTGTGGGTCCTACTTTAATTAAGCCTCAAAGTTGGGCAAAACTAATGGGTTTTGAACCCATTTTCCAATAGGATTTTGAGCGGCCTCGCCTCGTCCGGTCACATCTGTTCGTCTACGCTGGTCGCCCAAATTGTTGCCGAGATCCAATACTGAGGTCAAGGAGCAATTCGAGTTGTGGTTGTTCGTCCCAATTTTCTACCACAACAGTTATAATTGTTTACCTGATAAGAAAAGTGAACATAAGTACATGGAATTGAAAACAAATCACGACATTAGCAACGCTAAGAGATATAACTGCACTCGGTCTTTTTCGAGTTGAAAAGTAAACATAAGTACATGTAATTGGAAACAAGTCATGGCATTAGCAACTACTAAGAGATATAATGTTTCTCTTTAACTAATAAACAAAGAAAAAAGAAGGGGAGGGGGAATTACGTAGTTATTTCAAGATGAGACGTGCCAAACTCGTTCCCTATTAAAGAATTTGAAAATAAAAAATGTTTTACAGGTTTTTCAAATTCTTTTTACTTAGTGATGTGTCAAAGAGTGATAAGATTTCGAAATTTAAAGTAAGATTAGTCATAGTGATGTGATAAGGCTAATTCATTTTGATAAAAAAAATTTATAATTTTTTTTTTTTGTATAGCCTTACTCTTTGGAAATATTGAGCTCTCTCTCTTAAATCTATGCTGCAAATGTTTTGTTTATTTGTACAACATTATTGTGAAAATATTTAGCGCTCTCTCTCTCTCTCTCGTCTATGCTGCAAAATTAATAGAATAGAAGTAGGTAGTAGTGTTTGTCAAATATATCTTCTTTTTGAAGTTTCTAGATTTTATTTTGTAAGGATTAAATAGGATAACGTAGAGTATACAAAAAGTGGGGTTGATGTGACAAAAAAAATCATGATAGTGACAAAGAACGAACAAAGCTCCAAAAAATGACTGAGTTTTTCGTGTTTCGTTTTGGTTGGAAACACTTCTAGGCCAGGAATGAATGTGTGCGTGGACGTGCCAAGACTGTGAGTGCGTATTCTAAATGGGTGAAGAGATTGGTGTGTGCATTAGGATCTGAACTTCAATCGGACAAAAGTATGTAGCTAAGAGATAGACTACAAATGATTTGTAGTTTGTTTTAGCAATCAAAGACTTGCTAATTTTCCTAAGTGCTAAAACTAGATAAGATGACGAGATCAATAACCCTATTTTACGGATAAAATTCATACACCTAGCCAACATTGAAGTCAGAAACCTTTATACAATATAATCAGAGACCTTACTTTACTCGAGTAGTATCAGTTAAGAGTTTTGTAATATGAGTTTTTTTTATATAAGAACTAGTAAGTAAATGTTATAGCTTGAAGAGTATAATGCAAGAATAATGTCTGAGGCTATTGGTGCTTTAAATATATGTATAATTCCCTATTTATAAATAATAAGCAATGGGCTTTTATGTAAATAATAACATTTCTGTTTAATCCTATTTGGTCTTTTAGTTTAACTATGTTTATTACGCAGCGTCACACTGGATTATTGTTCAAACATCAATGTAACGGTCAGAGATTTGGTTTGGTCATCCGAATCGGTGCTAGTAGCACCACTCAGTCAATAAGACCAAAACCAAACTAGGCGTAGGCCCAGATTAAAGAAATTCATAGGATGGGAATTTGCGAGGCCATCCTATGGGCTGGGCTTAAGCCTAACCAGCAAAACTAACGAAATCAACCTGTCTTTTGGCTATGAAGTATAGAATGAGTTTGTAGGATCCGTTTGATAATACTTAAAAGTTAATTTTTTTTTTGTTAGTTTGTTATTAAAAAAACTAAAAAAATTTGAATTTTTTTATTTTGGGGCTTTATTTTAGTTAAAACTAAGCAAAAAAAGTAAAAAAAATCAACTCTGATTGATTTTTTTGCTTATTTTAAGCAAAAAAATCAGAAAAAAAAACTGATGTTAAACGGAGCCTTAGTAAGGAAAAGAGGCCGACGGGTGATTCTATTCCCACCCCTTTCTTTTTCTCAGTACACCTCAATTTTTTTCTTCTCTTTTTGTTTTTGTTGGTAATTTCATTTATCTAGGAAATTACCTTTTTATCCCTTTCTTCACACCCATCCTAACAGTCATTACAGCAACCCAACCACCCCTTCTCCCCAATGTCGTCGTGCACCCTCTCTCGCCGCCCTCTCCAATTGCCGTCAAACCTTCCCCTAGCATCTCCAGTCGACATTGCTCCTCCCCCATCTCTCTCTCTGTGCGCGAGATTTGTAGACGGCAAAAGCAGGCTAGTGGCTGGGGCAAGAAGGGGTTGGGAGGGCCGACAATATCCCAAGGAGGGATGTGGAGGATGGTGACAGGTAGTGAATGGTGGTGGCTAGTGGTAGGATCTAGGGTTAGAGTTTGGAGGTTTGTGGAGGTAGTTTCGGAATGAATGGGTGTTCTAAAAAGAAAACAAAAATCTCAATATTTTAAAAAGGGACAAGAATTCCTTCAATACATGTAATGAAAAAATTAGTGGGTGCATTTAGAATATCTGAGATCAACCTCTAACTCGTCCTCAACCCCCATATATCAATCCCAAGAGCACAATTTAGGGTTGGTTTGCTCATATTGAATAGCAAAATAAAAAGAGAATTTAATAATTTAATATTCGTCAAGGAGTCAAGTTATTAACATTTGTGAAATGAATCTAGACATTCATCATTCATGTATCTACTTCAGAATAACATTTTCTAAAATTTACCTACAAATGATGGGAGTCAAGTTATCCATAAATGTGAGATGAATCCAGAAAAAGAATCTAGAAATGATTTGTGTATCTCAAAATCCTTCACTTGAGCTGTGTTTAAATTAAGGATTTAATATAGAAAAATAAATAAATTAGAAGATTGAACCGGTAAATATAGCCTTTAAACCCACATCTACAATCCCATTAGTTTAGTTTTCATAGGCATGCAGCATGCTAGCTGATGAAAAACTGCTTTATTAATTGCTTTGGTGCAGATTATTGCAACCTAAAATATAAGTATCTGAAATCTAAAAGTGTAATTAATTTCAAAAGCATCTAGTTGCCAAAATTGGCTTTTACCAACTTCAGCTATTTTTGCAGCAACTTGGAATATCCTGGTTAATTCAATTGTTTTCATAAACATCACAAAGTGTTTGGTATAATTGAATTTATATTAAAATTGCTTATTTAAAAATAGAACTTGATAAGTTTTAAAATGAAGCCTTCAAAAATTACTTTTTTTAATTTTTGTAAGTTATTTTTATCCCATAAACAGAAGTTGCGGCTGAGCTCTGCCAAACATGCTCGACTCCAAATAAACTTAGAACAAATAGAAGAATACTTGTTGCAAACTAACTTACCCCCAAAAAATATATAATTATTGCAAACTATTGAATTATCTTGGCAGATCCATAGATTTACAACCACATTATCCCAATCCCCTCTCAACCCAATTTCAGAAACACAAAAAAACAAAGACATCGAACTTAAAAGGATCTTGGTTTCAGAACAATGGTGGAATGCTTCAAGATGTGCAAGCTGAATTGCCCACCTTTCTCCGAAGTATCAATCTTCGACTGCCCCGGGGGAGGCAAGAGCTCAAAGTTCTGAACCAAACGCCCCAACGTAATGCCCAAAATCGGCAAAGCAAGAATAATCCCAGGGCAGCTCCTCCTCCCAACACCAAAAGGAAGGTACTTAAAATCGTTCCCATTGGCCTCAACCTTAGCCTCCTCTTCCAAGAACCTCTCGGGCCTAAACTCCTCGGGATTCTTCCAATTTTCAGGGTTGTTAGCGAGCCACCAAGCGTTTACCAAGATCTTGCTCTCTGCAGGGATGTCGTAGCCCCCAAGCTTGGCTTCATGGAGGTTCATGTGGGGGACTAGAAGGGGGATTGCCATCCGGAGGCGGAGGGTCTCTTTGATCACGGCTTGTAGATAGGGCAGCTTGTAGGTATCGGGCTCGGTGATCTGAGTGCCCTGGCCTAGCATGGTGTCGAGCTCTTGCCGAAGCTTAGCCTGGATTTCAGGGTGGTTTACGAGTTCCGCTATGCCCCACTCTATTGACCACAACGTTGTCTCGATTGCTGTTTCATCACATATTTTAGCGTGTTAGATTAACTATGTTCTAATAAAACAATGAAAATGCATAGAAATTCATTAATATCTAAAGAAATTCATTGTACTTAGCTTTCACATCTCAACCATACCCATCTAGCCTACTATGCATAGTAATCCATATTTTTAGCTTTCACATCTCAATCATACCCATCTAGCCTACTATGCATAGTAATCCATATTTTATATACACGTACACTAAAGTGTGTGTACACACAATGCATGTGAATTATACATAATTGTCCTTATAATTAATCAAAAATAAAAGATTTTTAAATTGTTAAAACCTGTTTTAGCAGGGCAAATCTGTAAAGTACACACAGCCTCAGAGTTGACTTCCCAACCAAACAAGTGAAAAACCAAAAAAAATCTGACTGAGCTTGGGATTAAGTGCACATTAATTAATAATATAAATTAAATTGACGGCTAGGTGGGGTGGTTGTCATTGCGCTTTCAATGGTTGAATATATCCACAGAACTTTACCCAAATTCTTTAGTTTGACATGTGATGTTGTACGTGTGCCCACCAGCCCCAGAACTACCACCATCTTAAAATAATTTTACCACCAACACCCATAATAATTGTATAATTACATATACACCTCATAAAAAATAATTCATTTGGGGACTCCAACAAAGCGTGAGGGAAAGTGAGTATATAGTGTGCTAGAAAAAGTCAATTCCTCAACTCAAATAGGCAAAGATCAAACTTCGTGATAAAGTTCGCAAGTTATGACTCTAGTATGAAT
>BRYE01000013.1:10112500-10130000 GCA_030159115.1 Actinidia arguta var. hypoleuca | reverse complement strand
GTGTTCACAGGTGTTCACCTCGCCCTTGGGCTCAAATGTGCTTACCTCGCCCAAGATATTCACCTCGCCCATGGAACTTAAAGGTACTCACCTCGCCCACGATGCTGAAAGGTGTTCACCTCGCCCATGGGCTCAAAGGTGCTCACCTCGCCCATGGCATTCACAGGTGTTCACCTCGCTAAGGGAATTATCACCAATCACCAATGCCAGAGGTGACCGTCATTAGTGCTAGAGGAAATCATGTCGCCAGCGTCAGAGGTTACTTTGTCTCCATGACCAATGGATGATCGCCAATTTTGTTATTTTGCCAAATGATTTGTTACTCGATGATACCAAGTGTTTTACCTCGGCATCTCGAGTAGGGGGGCTACTGATGAGGGGTAAAAAATTAGCCTAGCCAGAGACCATCTCTATGAGAACTTATCCTCTAAAAGGATTCCATCTCTATTAGAAGTCTGTTATCATAAGACTCCTTCTCCATCATTCCCCTACTTGATCAGAGTCCACCTCTGTGGAGTCCACCTCCATGAGAACTTCACCTCTACAGGGGAACTATCTTCATTAGATTCCAACCCCCTCACGACTCCTATAATGGAGGATTGCTCTCCAAATGGCAACCTCCGACATTATCTCCAAAATTATTGGGATATCTTCTCCCATACTTATCCTTCCGAGGATTTTGCCGTTATCCACTAACACGGCTCATTACTCCGTCTATATAAAGGCCGCTCCCCCATAACAAAAAGGTACGCTCAACAGGCATTACACATTCATTGTGCTCTCCATACTGCCTTAATTTATCTCCTGATCGCCTTGGTCTGATTCATACGCCGGAGGAGTTTTGAGCGGCCTCACCCCGGTCGATTACTTTTGATTCATTGCTGTGCAGGTCGCCCCAGTTTAGCCGAGGTCCAGTGCCGAGGCCGAGGAGCAACTCTGACTGTTGGTTGCTCTCCTAGATTTTTACCACAACAATTTGAATTATCATTTTCTAACTTTTTACTAAAAATATCGATCTGATTTTGAATGAATTTTCAATATCTTTTAAATAATACTAAATTTATAAGAAATAAATATATATATATATATATATATATATATATATATATATATATATATATATATATATATATATATTAAAAGTTAAATGCATTTAAAATATTAAATTTGCATCCTCTAGAATACAGAATAGTCCTCCAAAAAAATTTTTGGTTTAAATTTAAACGATGAAAACCCATCCTTTTAAACAGAAGAAATATTTAAATGATGAATTGGAGTGATTGCCAAAATGTACTTGAGAATTTTGGGATAACCTTCAATGCAATGGTTACATGTCATTCAATAGTCACCCAATATAACAATGCTAACACTCGCTCAATAGTGGAAGGGTCCAATAAAACTTATGATCTAAATTGTTTAATTAATATCATACAAGTGAATTTGGAACACATACTTTCTTCATCTCATTTTGTTTGTTTATATTTTTTTTAATGTCCTAAAGTATTTATTTAATTTCAAAAATCAAGTATCAAAATATGGTAGATTTCTTTGTTTACCCTAGTATTTTTGAACTAACATGACACATTCAATTTTCACTTTTAATGCAATTTCAAATTGTAGAATTGTAATTATAGAAAACGATAACTTTTTCAAGGGACTAATTTTTGACACCTTAAAAAGTTAGATTTGCAAGAAAAATAAACAAATTGGTACGGAGGGAGCCACTTTGAAATTTCTAAAGAGCTCTCTTTGACTCGTTTTGGGTTAGCAATTTTTTGAGTTTTTTCGTCTGTAAACTCCGTTTGAGATAGTTTTTTTAGGTTTATGTAACTAGTTTGATTTTTGAGCTTTTTCGTCTTTAATAAAAAAAATTATCATTTGATCAAAATTTATATTTTTTTTTTGCTCTTGACGAGAAGAGTTTGAAAATATAAAAAAAAATCACATAACTTGAAATAAAATTCACTAAAGACAAAAATATATTATTTTTACTTATTTTTTTAAATAAAAATGGTTTATTTTTTACTTGAGTAATTTTTTTTCTCAATTAGGTGATTTTTTTAATATTTTTAGACTCGTTTGTCAAGAAAGAACTAAAAATGTATAAAATTTTAATAAAATAATAATAAAAATACACTAAAGACAAGAAAAAACTTAAAAATCAAAATAGCTAAATAAACACAAAAAATTATCCCAAACAGGATTGCAGTAAACATTTTTTATCGATTAATAAAAAATTTATCCTCTTCCTTGAGAAAAAAAAATTAAAATATATGAAAATTATATTCATCATCTTTCAATCCCTGACCAACACTCCTGACAAGTGGAGAGCGATTGCACTCGGTCAATCACAGACTTGTTCTAAAATACCAAGCGGCCAACCCCGTGTAAAAGTCAAATAAATCTTTAGAATCAAGGTTAGTCAAATCAAAACCTAAATTTGCCAAACGTCCGTTAGATTTGACGACCCTTTCTTGTATATACACATTTTCTTATACAAAAAGCATATAAACAGCATGGTGGAATATTTTTTTTCGCCAAATCGTTTCTTTTTTCGAGACGAAAAAATAAAATATCATAAAAAATAAAATTATTTATTTTTATTAGTAATCAAACAACGTGACATTATCATTGTTGTTATTAACACTTTTTTAAGGGACATTATTTTTAAAATAACAAGAGAACACAAATTATGTACTATATATCCTAATTTGTTAGTTTACCTTTCCATTTTGAAATATTTTTAGAAAAATTGTCGACATTGAAAATTCAAAATATATCTTTGTCAAATTTCCTAAAATCTCTTTTATAAATAATTATGAATACTTTTAATAAGGAGGATACATGGTCACCTTGAAAATTGTTAACTCTTGATTTGATGTCGAGTGGATTAAAATTTAAATGCATGCCTTTTTAAAATATTAAAACTCCTAAAAACAGTTGAAGGGTATGTAATTTTTCAATTTATTTATTATTACTTTTCAATTAACTCATAAGTGCCCATCTAGTTCATCACTCAACTTTTATCCTTTTTTTTTATAGCCGAATATTCTCATTTAGCCCAATTAAGTTCGAGATAAAGTAATTTACAGGTCCTAAAATTGACGATTTGACAAACTTTCAGTAATCTTAAAGAAATTTGAACTAACAATTCTTAAATGAAGTCAATTATTTACTAGTCGAGCTACTTGAGAGTTATTGAACTCTCATCTTTGACATGTTATACATATAATTGTATGTGTACCCTTCAATTTAACCTTATTCTAAGATAAAATAATCACCCAACCCACTAAGTATGTTGATTTACGTTGACAATTTTGTAGGTTAACCAAATGTTCAATATAATTGCCAATTTTATCTTCTAATATTTTATGACAGTTGATATAAATTGAAACGGAGAGCGATGTGAGACAACTACCTAAATTTAGCAATTTACCTACTACTCCCACGTATGGGTTTTTGAGGTCATGTAATCCTCAAAGGCACTACATCCACGTAGCGTTCAGGAGATGGGCTCACCTTATATTTATTTTTATAATTTAAATAATTAATTTTATAAGACTTTTTAAATAGATTACTCACGTAAAAAATTGAATTAATTAAACATTAGCAGTCATATGATCCTTATAAATTTATTTTACAATAAATGAATGGCAAATAAGATTCTCTAGATAAACTATAACTCTGGTCATATTTGTTTTTAAGATAAGAATACTAGATTAAAATACAAATCATATGGTGGTCACTAATAAGGTGCTTGTTAACTCTGAGGTTGGATATGTAATTCGATAGATTTATAATTCACCAAATTAACTAGATTTGTAATAACACTCTCATTATTATAAATTCAGGGTGTATGAATTAGGCCAAAAATTATTAAAATACCCATAAGTAAATACAACAGTAGAATATTATTAAATTAAGACATTATTATATAATATTTATGAATGTAAAGTCTTTTATGCTCCATATGTTACTTGTTTGGTACTTAATTTTGCTTTTTAATGGGGATTCTTGTTTGACTAATATGTTATATTTTACAATTACTCCCTCTAGTGGCATGTAAAGATGTCTAATTAAATAACTTACGATAATTGAGAGTGATATAATATATTAATGCTATTATTGTTGTTAATTAATGATATGAAAGCTTAGTTAAGAATTATATTTTTATTTATTTATTTATTTATTTATGGAGTACTTGACTTTTTTATGTAGTTAAAAATTATAACGTCAGAGTAATCATGAAAAATATATAAAAAAAAGTGTTGAATCTAACACTCATAGTGCATATTGAGATTTCACATAATTGGTAATCTAACTTAGTCCGACTAAATTTGTTATCCAACCTTAAATTCGATTGAATTTCTAATCTGTTAAATTCAAATCCCAAAACAAAATTGATTATATAACTACTGATAGTCCAATTAATTTAGTGTTTTTTTGTCATAGTTGATATACTCAACTGAACGATTCATACTATAAATATAAGCCACTGATAAACCTATACAAAAGGCAACATAGGATTATAATGCATTAGAGCGTCACGGCAGATCTTAAACCCCCAGAGATGGCACCACCTAACTCCCAACAAAGAGACCACGTCACTATTGTGTCAATACTATCCATTCTACGAGCATTTTCATTGGGTCTACTCGTTTTAGCGATGCGACATTTGTGACTTGTCATTTTTTTATTAGGATGAAATATATTGACTTCTCCTGAAATTTTAAATTAATACACAAAATATATTTGACGTTTGAAAAAATACAATAACCTCTCTTGAAATTTAAAACTTATAACAGATTTTTCTATTTTATACTAACCATCCCTGAGATTTCGGGTTAATCCATAAGCATTCCTGACGTCAATCGTCCGTTAGCAAGATAAACTGTTTATTCATGACGTCAACTGAATAGTGATTGAAATACCATATATGCCATTATTTTTGACAAAATTACTATATATTCTACTAGTATGTTAATTGAATAACCAAAAAATAATAGTATTTTATACATAAGGATATTTAATTTAAGTTCATGGACAACACGTGATTGATTTCTATCACTATTTTAAATAAATTAATAATAAAAATAGTATAAATGATATAATTAAATAGTTAATGGGTCAATATAATTTATTTTTTGTTCATTCAATTAACATTCTTATAGGATATATAATAACTTTATCAAAAAAAATGGTATACATGATATTTCAATTACTATTCAGGTGATGTCATGGATGAGCAGACAATCTTGCTAACGGACGATTGACGTCAGAGGTGTTTTGTGTATTAACCCAGACCCCTATGGGTGATCAGTGTAAAATGGGAGGGTTATTATAATTTTTCAAATATCAAAGGTGTTTTTTGTATTAATTCGGAATCTTAGAAGAGGTGAATGTAATTTACCCTTTTTATTATTGAATTTACTCTTCCAAAAGCTTTAGAGCATCTGCATTTTTCCTATTAAATTTGAGTTAAAAAATAAATTATAAATTATAAATTATAAATTATAAATTATAAATTATAAATTACATTTTAGTAAGTCACTTTTTAAAGATTACCTTCATGGCATCTCTATTCTAATTTTATTTTACTATAATATTATTTTTTAACTATTTATTTGTTTTATTTCCAATTTTCTTTTCCAATCATTATATTTTTGAAATAGCATATTTTTTTAAAAAATATATTTTTAAAATGGTCGTACTATTCAAATGGTGATATTTTTTAAAAAGCATAATTTTAAAATAGTTATATTTTTTTTAACCCATATATATTTAATTGAATGGCATACAGATGAATGAGCCAAGATTAAAAAGTTAATTGATACAATTGAAAGTGAAAGAATCTAAAAGATATATTTTAATAAAAGTATAAGGTGCAAAATATAATTTATGTTTTAAATAGTATGCGAAAAGTGAATAGTCAAATTTGGCTAATTTAGTCAAAAGTGATTTTTAGTCAATTTGATGTGGATGCCCTTAGGTTCTGTTTGGATTAAGAATCTAGTGAAAAGAAAGACAAATGAAAGAAAAAAGTTAATGAATTCTATGGTTCAAAATTTTTTTTTCTTTAACTTTTCTTTTTAGTGCATAAATTCCTCTTTAAATTCTCAATTCAAATACAACCTTATGTGTTTTGATGTAATGTTGATGACTCGACAAAGTTTTTGTCAAATTAGTGGAAAGGTTTGGCTATAAATGTTGTTGTGATAGAAAATTAGAGCGAGCAACCAACAGTTAGAATTGTTCCTTTTACCTCGGCAACAATTTGGGCGACCTGCACAGAATTTAAACAAACGTGATCAACCGGAGTGGAGCCACTCAAAACTCCTCCAGCGTGGAGATCAAACCAAGACGAATATAAGCTAAGAAAAATATAATGGCAGAGCTTTATGAAAATATTTGAGAGTTAAATATTAACTATTGAGCTTACTTTTCGTAATGGGAGAGCGACCTTTATATAGGTGGAGGTTAGAGATCCGTTTGAGGATAATCAAGAGAGATTTATGGACAGCCATGTTTGGATAGTACATCCTTAAGATACAGGAGAAATAATAAGAGAATGCCATATGGAGAGCAGCTCGCAATCATAAGAGTCGTGATGGATACTGTTTTCCTATAGAGGCAGAATTCTCTTGGAGTTGGTCTCTGATCTGGCGATGTGAATGACCTCGCCCCATGGCGAGCTAGAGATGAGTCCGTTCCTGCATGCCTGGCAAAGCGATCGATTGACAACCAAAAAGAAGGGCGACCAGGAATATATTGGAGTCATGGCAATGTGATTGTCCGAGCGACGTGCTCGGCTTATTATAAATAGGAGGTTATTTTACCCCACATCAGTAACCCCCTACTCGAGATGCCAAGATGAAACACTTGGGATCTCTGAGTAAAAGACAAAATAATCAAACTAGCGATATAACGATCTTGATTTCGGCGAGTCAACAAGTTAAAATTAGCGAAATGGCAAAATTAACGATAATCCACAATAACGATCAAAACGCCTTATTATATCATAATGAATGGGCGTTCTTGATAATGTCGACATCCATAATGGCGATCAAGATGCCTTATCATATCGTAATGAATGGGCGTTCTTGATAATGGCGACATCCACAATGACGATCAAGATGTCTTATCATATCGTAATAAATGGGCGTTCTTGATAATGGAGACATCCATAATGGCAATCAAGACGTCTTATCATATCATAATGAATGTATATTTTTGATAATAACGACATCTGTAATGGCGATCAAGAAGCCTTATCATATCGTAATGAATGTGTATTTTTGATATTTGTGAAATTCACAATGGCGATCAAGATGTCTTATCATCTTGCGATGAATGGACGTTCTTGATATAGGCAAAATAAAAACTGCATTTGGTGACAACTCACGATAAATAATGGCAAAAAAAATCAAATTAGAAAATTTTTATTACCTATCTGAGAGCTTGGTGATCATTACAATTAGGTTGGCGACTGAAATCATACATGGAGACTGGCGATTGTGAGAATGGTGGCATCATCTTTGCACAAGCGATCTTTTCATCCTCTAGGTGACCTCATCCTCAGAGTGATGGACGAGGTGACCATCATGGATGAGGTGAAAATTTTGGAGGATGTGGACATCATCCTAGGAAATCTGAGCTTAATAAGTCGATCTCATTAGATAGCGAGGTGAATCGCTCCTTTTATGGTCAATATTTCCTCGCCTCTTTCGTTTGGCCCCAGCTAACTCTTCTGCTGTAATGTATTTGTCAGCCTTGCTCTGGAGTGATGACAATGTTGTAGGAACATTTTTTAAGAGGGAGCCAAATAGTATGCATGGGCGAAGTCCCTCCATCATGACCATAATCACGACCTTATCATTTAGGTCTTCCACCTCTAAGATAGCCTAGTTGAAATGCTTGATGTACTCTTTCAAGCTCTCACTCTCCTTTTGGTGAACAATGAACAGATGAGAGACATTCTTTTTCTTGACCCGACAACTCATGAAGTTGGCGACGAAGAGCCGACTCAGATCGCCAAACGAGTCAATGGTTCCCAGAGATAGTTTTTCTGAATTATGACCTCCCCGACCCATTTAGAGTAGCGGAGAAAGCTTTACACATTAGCTCGTCAGAGTATCCCTGGAACGACATCAGATTCTTGTGCGAATCCAGGTGGTCCATAAGATCTGTCTTTTCTTCATATACCCCGAGCTGAGTAGGCAACTTAAATCTGGAGGAGACCCTGGTTTTCATTACCCTTTTTGTAAATGGAGATTCGGTCTACTTGATTAAAGCTTCCACGGTGAGTGGAGCATTTGCACCTGTATTGATAGCGCCAATATGGGCGTTGAGGTCCCTGATCCTCTGAGTGGTGGATCTATCTTGGCATTTGGGCACCTAGTTGTCTGGGCAAGGAAATCTTCCTCTTCGCCTGATTTTCTTGCCCTCCACTTCAAGGGTTCAGTTGGATGATCGAAATTTTGATGAAGAGAAACTTCTTTCACATCAAGGACGAGGACTTGGTGATCGACGTCGCCTATTTCGTGCTCGGCCAGTACTACGATTGTTCTGAGAATTGTAGTTGCCCGATTGGTGAGACCGTTGGATATCCGGGACAGGAGGTGTGGCTGGATGTGGTAGATTGGCTGCGGCGAGATGTTGTATCAGGTGAGTGTTATTCTCGTTCATGATTCTCATCTGCTCGGCCATACCATGTATCTCACGGTGAAGTCCCTCTAGATCCGGAGCTTGGCTGGTATTGGCCATTTGATGAGTTCTATAATCTAAAGGGCTATTGGCACTTGGTCTGGTATCAAACGGTTGCAAAGGTGCACAAAAAATTGAGAACTGTTGTTCCCATAGACGGCGCTAAACTGTTGTGATAGAAAATTAGGGCGAACAACTAACAATCAGAATTGCTCTTTTTACTTCGGTCCTGGACCTCGGCAACAACTCGGGCGACCTGCGCATAATTTGAACAAACGTGATCGGCCGGGGTAGGACCACTCAAAACTCCTCCGCCATGGAGATCAGATCAAGGTGAATATAAACTAAGCAAAATATAATAGCAGAGCTTTATGAAAATATATGAGAGTTAAATATTAACTATTGAGCGTACCTTTTCATAATGGAGGAGCGACCTTTATATAGGTGGAGGTTGGAGATCCGTTTGAGGATAATCAAGAGAGATTTTCGGGCAGCCATGTTTGGTAAGTATATCACTGAGATACAAGAGAAATAATAGAAGAATGTCCTATGGAGAGCAACCCACAATCATAGGAGCCGTGATGGATACTATTTTTCTATAGTGGTGGAATTCTCGCGGAGATGGACTCTGACCAAGCAGAGGCGCGATGAAGGACTATAAGATGGGAGGAGTTCTTGTAGAGATAAAGTCCTCTTGGAGTTGGTATCTGATCTGGTGATGTGAATGACCTCGTCCCATGACGAGCTGGAGATGAGTCAATTCCTGCATATCAGGCGAAGCGATCGATTAGCAACCAAAAAGAAGGGTGACCAGAAATATATTGGAGTCATGACGACGTAATCCTTCAGGCGTTGCTTATTATAAATAGGAGGTTATTTTCCTCTACATCAAATGTGATAGCAAGAAGTTTGTCTTGCTAGTATAGATGGTCTAAAGTCAACCGACTCAATGGAGGAGGAAGCTATAATTTTCTATATCTATCTTGAAACTTAAATAGTGTTTTTTACAATTTTTGTCGAACAAATTACAAGTGGAAGAGATTTCTATACGTCATTTGAGCTACAATAGAATAGATTTTGAAAAAGCAGGTTGATGATGCCATTCATTTACTGTGATTAGCAAACGATTAGACTGAACTATTATATAAATTCATCATGTTAGTGTAGTGTGTGATACGAGTAAGAGTGAAGGAATCATCAATGTATTAATTTGTATTTTTATTTTTAGAAGGAAAAGTAGTACATTTGAACTCCCATTAGACGAATAATCAACGAAGACTTTTTGGGAAGTCATAGCACGTGTAAGCATAACTAGAAGTTTAATTGTACATTTGTCTAGAATATTTTTCTGTCTTCTATCTTAAAGGTATCGGAAGAATTTTAAGCAACATCCTTCGTCTTGAACAGTTGTTTTCTTGTGCAAGTGTCCAAATTAATTTTTGAACAATTGTAACTATTGATTACTCTTTCTGAATTTTTACCTCAACAAATATCATACAAGTGGATTTGCAACACATATTTTCTTCGTCTCATTTTATTTGTTCGTATTTTTTTTATTATCTTAAAATATTTATTCACTTTAAAAATTCAAGTATCAATCAATCCCTTGCCAACACTTCTGACGAGTAGATGCCCATTTCACTCAGTCAATCACAGAATTGTTCTAAAAATACCAACCAGCCAACCCCCGTGTAAAAGTCAAAACAATCTTTGATTGTACGATTAGTCAAATCTAAATTTGCCTATTTTAAGGGACACTATTTTTAAAATAAATTGTATACTATTCATCCTATTTTTTCCATCTTTTTATTTTAAAATATTTTTAAAAAACTTGTCAACATTAAAAAGTCAAAATATAACTTTGTCTATCTTCCTCAACTCTCTTTTATATATAACTATAAATACTTTTAATAAGGAGGATACCTGTTATTTTAAAAATTGCTAACTCTTGATTTGATTTTGAGTGGATTAAAATTTAAATGCACTTTTTTTTTTTTTTTAAATTTGAAACTCCTAAAGGAAGTTGAAGGATATATAATTTTTTAATTTGTGTACCATTACTTTTCAATTAACTTATAAGTCCCCATCTAGTTAGCACTCGACTTTTATCTTTTTTGATAGCTGAATATTCTCGTTCAGTCCAATTAAATTTAAGAAAGACTAATTTACATGATATAAAATTGACGATTTGACAAACTTTCAGTAACCCTAAACCTAAAGGGACTGGAACTGACGACTCCTGAATGAGGTCAATTCTTTATAAATCGAGCTATCCGAGAGTTATTGAACTCTCATATATTGACATGTTATACATATAATTGTATACTTACCAATTCAATTTGACCTTATTCTAAGATAAAATAATCACCTAAACCACTAAGTATGTTGGTTTACGTTGCCAATTTTATCATTTAACCAAATGTTCAATATAATTGCCAATTGATTAATCTTCCCAATATTTAGAGTTGATATAAATTGAAACGAAGAGCCGGGGTGAGACCACTACCTAGATTTAGCAATTTACCTACTACTCCCACGATGGGGTTTGGGGTGGTCATATAGTCCCCCAAAGCATTATAAAAACAGTGTTCATGAAATGGGCCCACCTTATATATATTTATTTTTATAATTCTAACAGTTGATTTTATAATACTTTTTAAATATATTATTTATGTAAAAAATTAAATTAATTGAACATTAGTAGTCATATAGTCGTTATAAGTTTGTTTTACAATAAATGAACGATAAGTCAAATTTTCTAGAGAAACGACAAGATAAAGAGAATCAATCATATAACTATTAATATCTAATTAATTTATTTTTTTTGTCATAGACGATATACTCAAATGACTCAATAAAATGAACTATCCATACTGTAAATATAAGCCACTGATAAACCTATACAAGAGGCAATATAGGGTTATAATGCATTAGAACAACACGTACATCTCAAATCCCCACAGATGGTAACACCCACCGACCACCCAACAAAGCGTACTTATGCAGCTACGCCTTATCTGTAGATAATAGGGGTGGGCATGGGTCGGTTCTGAGTCAGACTCAGAACCGATCCGATCATTCACGGTTCTAGATTTTTGGACCCAGAATCGACCCGAGCATTCGAGAGAACCGAACAGAACCGTTCGGTTCTGTTCGGTTCTCTCGGGGTCGGGTTAGTTCGGGTCAGGTTGGGTTTACCCAGCTCATTTAGACTCTTGTGAACACTAAAAAATACAAATAACTCCTACACAATTATATATTTTTTAAAATAATACAAATTAACATCCAATATAATTTAAAATAATACAAATCGAATCACTCCGAGAACCATATTAATATATTCTCGGGTCTATATATCGGTTCCGTATTCGGTTCTCCTTCGGGTCGGTTCTGGGTAAAAACAATTATAGAACCGACCCGAACCGGACGGGTATTTTATTTTTAGACCCAGAACCGAACCGAGGTGATGGTAGACCCGAACCAATGAGGTCGGTTCTGATCGATTCTCGGGTCCGACGGGTATTTTGGACACCCCTAGTAGATAATGATGCCCACGTCACTATTGTGCCAATATTATCCATTCTACGAGCATTTCCATTGGGTATATGAGACTTGTCAATTTTTTTTATTATTGGATTTACTCTTTCAAAAGCTTTAGTTTTAATTTTAATTTTTAAAATTACAAATTTTATTGTAGTCAATTAATTTTTAAACACTAACTTCATAGCATTTTTATTCTAATTTTATTTATTTATTTACTATTTATTCATTATATTTTTAAGATTCTTTTTCTTCCAATCATTATATATTTGAACTAGTCACATTATTCCAATGTTGATATTTTAAAAAAAATATATATTTAAAATGGTCATATTATTCAAACAATGACATTTTTTAGAAGTATAATTTTACAACGGTTATAGTTTTTTACACATCCTATGTGTATATAATTGAATGGTATACGAAAGAAATGACTATGTTTAAAAAGTTAATTGATACAATTGAAAGTGAAAATATCTAAATAAATATTTTAATAAAAGTATATGATGCAAAAATCATGTATATACTGACTAGTCAAATTTGACTGAACACTGTAGCAAATTTATTTTGTAGATTATTTTAGTTAATCTGATGTGAATTATTTTTTGAGTTTTCATTAACTAAATTAGTCAAAAGTTACTTTTACCCGACTTGACGTGGATGCTCCTAGGTTATGTTTGGATTAAGAATTTATTGAAAGAAAATGGAAAAAAAAAAAAAAAAGTTAATGAATTCTATTGTTCAAATTGAGTAGTTTTTTTTTTTCATTTTCTGTGCATAAATTCTTCTATAAATTCTTAATTCCAGTACAGTTTTACGTGATTTTGATGTAATGTTGGTGACTTGGCAAAGTTTTTGTCAAATTAGTGGATAGGTTTGGTTATAAATGTGTTGTCAAGAAGCTTGTCTTGCTAATGGATGTGCTCTAAAGTCAACCGACTCAGCACGCGGAGAAGGAAGCTACAGTTGTCAACATCTATCTTGAAACTTAAAAGAGTTGTTTACGATTTTTGTAGTTTGGATAATAGGTGAAAGAGATTTCTAACCAAGAAATTGTTAAACCATTTTCCTGTGATCAACAAACGATTAGACTGAACTATTACATAAAATTACCATGTCAGTGCAATATAATACGAAAAAATAAAAAGAATGAATGAGTCGTCAGTGTATTAATATGCATTTATATTTTTAGAAGGAAAAGTAGTACATTTGAGGTCGCATTAGAGAAATAATCGACATAGAATTTTTTGAAAGTCATAGCATGGGTAAGAATAACTAGAAAGTCACTGGGGAGGCACGGCGACCTAAAAAAAATATGTCTTTAATTTTGTACTAATGAAAAAGACTAGGAAAAGTTTTTTATGAGTTTTTTTAGCTATTTTGTTTTTGATTTTTTTTGTCTTTTGTGAATTATTTTTTATTATTTAATTAAAATTTAAACTTTTTTAGATCTTCTTGATTCAAAAAGTCCGAAAATATTAAAAAAATTATCTGAAAAAATTTATCTAATTCTACAAGTTTTCATCCATTAGGCTATTGGTTCATCCCATATCCAGTTGGGCCTGGATTTGTGGACGGGGGCCCATAGATTGCAACATCGAAGGCGGCCAGCCCGGTGAGTATTACGCATCCCGTGTACAAAGACCCAAGATAGCGAGTTCACCAAGAGCGGCATTTATACTCTGGTTCCCAAATATCTCCATTCCTTCTCCTTCATAGCTCATCAGTCATCACTCTCACTCCTCTCTCTCTCTCTCTCTCAATCAATCAAACAATGTCTTATGTGCCTCCACATCTCAGGAACACAACAGCAATCACTAAAACCACCACCTCCACAACCCTAGAAACTGCTACTACTTCTACTGATCATTCTCAGAAGCTCAACTCTTACTCCTCTCAGCTTCATCAATCCCACACCACCACCACCAACGGTATCAGAAACAACAATAACAACTCAACCTCCGCCTTCTCCAATGCAGGTCGCCGGAGCTCCGGCAACCTCGCCGTGCCCGACCCCGTCTTCGCCCAGTGGAAGCCTTCCGAGCGCGTTATCGGGCTCACTCCTGAACAGGTTCCCATTCACGTCATCACTTCTTTCGTTTCTTTTCAAGATTTGATTCGTCGTAGGTTTTGTTTGCATTGATGGTTGTTCTTGTATTCGAAATTTTTCGGTTCATTGTTATGCTATCGAACTCGTGGTACTTAGTTGTTTCCTAGGGTTTTTCTGTAGTTGTCAGTTCTCATAACCGTGGAATTTGTAGTAAAATGGAATTGGGAGCCTGGAAGATCGTTATTGGCGTTGGTGTGCCAGTTACAAGCTCTTAGTGTTATTTCGTTTTGATTTTAATTTTCTGTTACAGAATTGCATATAGGTATGAATTGTTTTGGATCGTAGTCTAGCATTTGGCCTATGAGAACCAGGAAGAATTGGCATTGGTGTTGATCGCCTTGTTTGGTCCTTAATTGTTTACTAGGGTTTTCAGTTCATTTTCAGTTGTTTCAACTATTATTGTTTCGTTTAGTTATTATGCTAGTTTATTATCGATCTAATTACTGTAGAATTTGTGGTAAAATTGAAACGAGAGCCTGGAATAGTTGGCACTGGTGTGCCACTTAGAAGCTTTCTGATGTTATTCTATTTCTATTTTAATCTGCTCTACCAGAATTTTTTTCAACTCTGAGGTTCTCTAGGTGATAACCTCTCCATTCTCCTAGGTTAGATCACCCTGCACACAGGGCAACACACTGTTAATGTCTTCCGGGGGTTGGGCGAAAAAACACTCTGATGCATAAGTTAGTATCAGAGAAGGGAACTATTGAAGTGAAGTCAGTGTAAGAGTTTAGAGTGAGAAAGTCATATTGAAGCTATTAGAAATGAGCTATTTTTATGTGAGGCTATCTTAGCGATTAAGCAAGGTATAGTTACGTGCTAGGCATCCTCCCACATTCTCACTCTCTCTCCATTGACAGACTCCATGTTGGGCCCCAATTCCATTAGAGAAGTGAACTTGGAAGTGTTTCGTTGCCCCTCCCCCCAGATGACATCATGTTCCCCTCGAACATTCTCGGATATCTCTGTTGGGCATCCAACAGCATCATGCCACATGTTCTGATTCACTTCCCGACTTCCCGTTTGCTCAACTCGGCTTAGCTCAGCTGGACCGAGCCTAAGTCAACCCGCTTACCCAATCCCCTAGGCTTAATCATTATCCAAGCTTGCTTGAGTTCATCCCAAGAGCACGGCCCAAGTCCAGGCCTTTTCTACTCTAATTCCGGCCTGTCTTCCTGGCCCAATTCCTTGCTTGGACCATGTGCGCTCCAGGCCCAATTACATTGTTAATATCGGAGCCCAAATATTTTGCCCCTGTAAAACAACCGAATTGCACATAATTATGAATTTTGTTAAACCATTGTCAAGCATTTGGATCTGAGAAAGTTAATGATGCTCTACTACATTGATTGTCAGAAATGTAAGCGAGTGTGAATTTATCCTTGCAAAAGAAGTTGCTTTAATGCACAATATGCATTCTGACACAATTATAGCTTTCCTGTGAACATACTTTCCTGTGAGGGGAGAAATATTAACCCTCAGTTTGGATATAATTTGTAACTGAGCTCGGGGAAAATTGTGTCTGTTAGAATGGGAGTTCTTCCCTTGATCTCTGCAGCCAAATACAGCCAGTGAGTACTGCGCGACTGATGTTGGCCGGAAGAGCATTCTGATGCCTAAGTTAGTATAAGGCTTAAGGAGAAGAAAGGAAAGAGAGAGAGAGAGAGAGAGAGAGAGAGAGAGAGAGAGAGAGAGAGAGAGAGAGAGAGAGCAACTCCTCACTAAGAAGTGTTTAAGAGTTGGGTTTGTTGTCTTATGCCTTCTAGCTCCTCATGAGGGGGTAGTTATAGAATTTGGTCTCCTCTCAGCTATTGACATCTGCCCCAAATTAGTTGGGTGCTCTCCCAACTGGCTGTGCTATCTATACGACATCCGTCGCGGTGGGGTGTCCCACTTCCGTTAGTGGGACTTAACCTCCTGATCTTATGATTGTGAAGGGTAGTGGGGACAGGTGTTGTCCCCATGTTGACCACCTTATACTCTGCCTGCTGCTACAAGCGATAGAAAAGCTTGAACGTCCTTGTTGCAGGCTTTGTCGGCTGCCCTTGTGTGGCCACATGTCCTCTGTTTGTTCCTTTGTGCCGACCTAGGGATTAGTGATCCCCAAATCGGCCTCCCGAACTACAAGTCCTGCTCGGCCTTTAGCCTGGTCCTGAGCTGATGCCTGAAGCACAAAAGGTTGTCCAGTCATATTATATCTCGGATTTAATCCTGCTCGGATCCCTGCTCAATGTTGATCTGGACTGTATGCAGCTCTGTTAATCACGGCTGTTATTGCTTATAAATTTGTTTAAGTGTCTGTTCAGTTTTTTCCTCCCACATGTACGTTAGTGCATGATATATGTTCTGAAGCAAGTATACCTTTCCTTAGAACATAATATATATTACTTGTTTTCTTTACGAGTTCAAAATTAAGGTTCAGAGGTTCTTTCTATGTTTGTGTAGGCTTACTGAAGTGCTGTTTGGTTTATCAAATTTTTTACTTTGGTTTTGGTTTTGGTTTTGGATTTGGAGTGCTGGGACTGATCAAAGGTGACATCTAAAATATTGAGTTTGACAAAATTGTGTTAGCTATCCTGACGTTCTTACCTTTATCTACAGATTCAAGAGGTCCGTCTACGGCTTAATGTTGATGTTACTGTAGCTTCAGAGTCCTTTCATGCACCAGCACCAATTGAATCCTTTACAGACATGGTAATCTTATGAATTTTAGCAATTACATTGAATCAACTATCAATTGGAATAATTAGTCTGTTATATATGGATTTGAGATGGTATTTTCTCCATTTGTTTTCAGTGCTTGCACTCAAGCATCATGAAGGATATTGCCTTCCATGAATACAGTACGCCTACTTCTATTCAAGCTCAAGCCATGCCAGTTGCTCTAAGTGGAAGGGATCTTTTGGGTTGTGCAGAAACTGGTAGTGGCAAAACTGCTGCATTCACCATTCCAATGATTCAGGTTTTTTTGCATGATTCCTTGTATGATTATTAACCTTATATTTCTTTCGATACATATTTCTTGTCAATGACTAGCAGTATTATACTTTTGGATGGTACTTTTTCCTTTTCTGTTTCAGCATTGCTTGGCTCAGCCTCCTATTTGCCGTGGTGATGGGCCTTTGGCATTGGTATTGGCTCCGACAA
>BRYE01000013.1:10100000-10107500 GCA_030159115.1 Actinidia arguta var. hypoleuca | reverse complement strand
TTTGAATTTGCTTTCGATGTTTTAGTGCTTGAATCTAGTTCTTATTGTAGACTAGATGCGATGAAGTTGCAGAGGCATTGGTAGCTCAAGGTTTGCATGCCGTTGCTCTTCATGGGGGCCGCAGTCAAAGTGAAAGAGAGGCTGCTCTTCATGACTTCAGGCTTGGATCTACAAACATCTTGGTATTCCTCTTATATTTCACGCTTTTATTGCTGGGAAACATTGAGAGATTTCCTTCTTGGGCTTCTATTGGTGTTGCGCACTTGCACTTAATTGGTGCCAATGCATTCCGATGGGAGATTAAATGGCTTTTATCTGTTAATCAATATTCATTGTGACTAGATGCGATAATGTGCCATCAACCTTTAGAAACTTGCTTTCAGATTTACCTTGGCAATAAGATGTCCAATTTTTTTGGAAAATTTTGATCCATATTACGAATTCTGTTAGAATTCTCATCAAACCATCACCCCAAATAATGGTACGAGACTAAATTTAGTTTTTCTTGAAATTTTTATTTTACTTTTTATATTTGTTACCGATATTTTTTAAGGCTGTTGTATTTATTTGCATTTATATCTTGAACTCTTTGTGAAATTTTATGGAGCCACTAGATTTCTGATTAACCAGGCCAAACTAAGCCTTGTGTCCCAATCCACCAGATTTCCGTCAAAAAAATTATATATATATTTTTTCCCCTAAAATTGAGCTATGTGAAGTTTTTACTTTTCCCATTTACAGATAATTTATCCTATCATTGGTGGCCCATCTCCGTGATTTTCTGAAAACCTTCTCCATCATTCACTTTCTTCAGTTTTGTTCTCGTCTTGCTTGTCATGTTTCGGTCTTATTCTACTTGACTTGATTCAGAAATGGTCTTAAATGGTTGAATCAATGTTGTTTCTTTGTTCATTTTGTTCCAGGTTGCCACTGATGTTGCATCTCGTGGTTTGGATGTGAGTGGCGTTGCTCATGTTGTGAATCTTGATCTTCCAAAGGTATATCCGACTGCAAATGGTACCTTGTCATCATGTCTCATTTGAAATCTGCCAATCGGTTTTGAAAGGTTCCTTGAAAATTTTGGTGGTGTTCTTGGCTCATGGATATTTCCATGCTCCCAATTCACTTGTCTTCTAAGTTTTGATCAGTAGAAAACTTGTCAAAAATAAAATTAGAATATAGAGACTAACTTTCCTGTAAATAAGTGTAAACCTGTTGTCACAAATCCTTTTCCCTACTCATTACTCAGATTCTTGTCAGCTGTTCTGTTCTTTCAGTCACTGTTAATTTTCTTTTTTTAATTACCAAAACCTGAAACTTCGGTTCTGGCTGCCTCAATTATAGACTATGGAAGACTATGTCCACCGGATTGGAAGGACAGGGCGTGCAGGATCAACAGGCCAAGCTACTTCATTTTACACAGATCGTGATACGGTGCCTTCCTTCTCTGCCCTCTCTCTCTCTCTCTCTCCTCTTTTTTTCCTCCTAATTTTTATATTCGTTGTTGTGTTTTTCGGCTTTCTAGTTCCTTGTGGCACAAATAAGGAAAGCAATTGCAGATGTTGACTCTGGTAACACCGTGGCCTTCGCAACTGGCAAGGTATAATCATTGCCTTTCCTTCTCATCCCTAAACTTAAGATCAGTTTTATTCCTTTCTATTATATATATATATATATTAGTTTTTGTCTCTTTCTTTTCTTTATTCCCTTCATCTTTGTTGGTGGTGTCAGGGAACCCAGGAAAAGAAAAAAATACTCCACTTGAATTTTCTTTTTAAGCTATTACTGTTATTGACTCTTAGGTTGCTAGAAAGAAGGAGAGAGAAGCAGCTGCTGCACATAAAGAGGCAAGGATTGCACTGTCCAAACTCTCGTTGTTGGGGCCCGCATCGATCAAGGTGGAGGATAAGTATAGGTACATGATAGCTCCGTCAATGATCAAGACAGAAGGTGCAGCGGATGGTGCTTGGGATGATTGACGAGGTTCTACACCGCTGCATTAAGTGGCTTCCTCAGTGTAATGGCCCCAAGAATCCGAGGTTGGTAGAATATCGTCACTTATCCATCTGCATTTTTTCTTTTACACTATCGGTATGATGGGGATTAAGGAAAGGGAAAATTAGATCTAGCAATTGCAAGACTAAACACGGGCATCATGCCCGGAAAAAAGCGCACCTCATCGACCACGCCAATCCCTTGGTCTCCTTGTCCATTGGCTTGTTTGATAGGGGGATTGGACTAAAAAATACAGATGGGCCCACGTTGTTAGAGTTTGTCCCCTAGAGTTCTTTTGGTGAACTAGGTCGGGAAGGGGGGAAAATGGTTGCAATCTCTTACAAAGTTGAGAAAAGAAAAGAAATGATTTTGCTTTCTCACCGTAATGTTTGGACGGTTAAGAAAACAAATAATGTGAGATAGGTATATGAGAAGTTTTGATGGGTAATCTCGGTATATTAATACAGTAATAAAAATAGTCTATTTTTATTTCTCACCAAATCTCACCATTTTGGTGAGAAACAAAAGAGGTACAAGAGATTCCTCTCACCAATTCTCTCCTATTTTATAATCCCAACCTGAGGGAGAATCCAATTTCTTATCTTTTCTTACCAAACCCCTCAAACCAAACGGGACGCTAGTGACTAATAATGCACCTTTTTTCTGGGTGGTTTGAGTTGCATTTCTAATCCCACGTGGGATTTGTAAGGCCCCGTAGGTAAACATAGTACTTTGTGTATGAGATGGTTCTCTTTATTTCCACATTCTGATGGACCAAACATGCAATTTGTTGGCGTATTGCTATTGACTTGGGAGTTGGAGCTTGAAGTGCAAAACACCTGAAGGTGACGTGCGTGTAAGTTTACATTCCACTATATTTTTACTTAAGAGTGACTAGGTACATGGTGCTTCTGATGGCTAACTGACATATCTTGAGAAATGAATATAGTTTTCTAGAGAACTCCATTGTATGGGACGATATAGTTCTACAGTCTTTAAGCATTCACACGAGCGTGAGAATTAGTTCGTTTAACAGCCTATTTTGTTTCCAGTAGCGCGTTGACGTGATTCTCAATCGAGAACACACCCTTATCGACGTGCACGGTTCTGTATGATTAAAAATGCATTTTCTGCAAAATGCAGCGACCAAACGGGTCCTAGTAATATTTGAGCATTGTCTGATGCCCGAAAAGGTGACGTTTGGGTTGGCAATTGACAGTTCGTTTACGTAATTACTAGTACAATCTAGAGCTAAGGATTGTTGAATTGAATGCTGTTTCAGGTCATCATTTTCTTTAAGAAAAGACCAAGAAAATAATTGGGTTATTTTCTTTAATTCAAACCCTCGCATGAGGTAATACAATCCCCCATTTAGAAGCATAGCAAGGTCACCAAATTGCAAGCTTCTCCCAACTCATTCCCTGATATTATTAGGGTTTAGGAATGCTTGTCAAAAAAAAAAATCCATGTTTTTTGAATGCTTGGCAAAAATTTTTGAAAAAAATTTTTATGGAAGAAGAAAATGAGCATCAATCCTATGTCTCTCTCTATCGCATTAAGTTTTAACAACGTGGTATGAAACAGATAATGAGACAAACATAAAATAGGGAGGCGATGACAGTTCCACCCATATATATTAAAATGTATACCAAGAATAAATTTTTTTACTTTTGGGTTAAAATGTTTTTTTTTTCAGTCAATCATATTTGTTTTTTTGTTTTTGGTTATCTATTTTTTTTTCAAATATGATACATGATTTTTACTTTTTCGATTTCTCCAAACAAAATAAAAAGGAAAAAAATAATGGAACAAAGTTCAATAAAAACAAATTTTCAAAAAGAGTTGCTTAAATAAGCACTCGTCAACTAGAAATTAATGAATATCCTTGAAGCCGGTACTACAGCGAGAAGGCAAGATTCATTACCTCGTAGAATTCTCAAACTCCCTACAACTTGATCCAAACACACCTTTGTCGTTTCGTATCGTACATGAAGAGCACCCATCCATAAAAGAAGGTTATGTTTGGATGAAAGATTTAGTGGAGAAAAAATAGATAATTCAACTGTTTGGATTTAATCTTTTTTATTATTATTATTTTCTTTGTCCTCCACAAATCATTTCTAAAATCTACCTTATTTGGAAACTAAGGAAAAAATTGAAAAATAATGAAAAATTATATTTTTTCTCTTTCCCTGTTCAGTTTCTAGTTTCAAACGAAAAGCAAATAAAGGACCCGGGATCACTGCGGTGAGTCAGCTCCTTGCAGGGTTGTAGAGAGCCAAAACGACGTCGTTTTGAGCCAAAAAAAAAAATTTCAAAACGACGTCGGTTTGAGAGAATACATTTTTGGGACTAAACGACGTCGTTTTGGGCTCCCTGCAGGGAGCCAACTCACTGCAGGAAACCCCTCTCCGCAAATAAAAGCTTAAATTTCGCAGTCTTCATTTTATCTTTACTCTTTGTTTATTTAGAGTTGTTTATCATTTTATTTATTTCTTATAAAATCAAACAAGAAAAAAAAATATATTTTTATTTTCTTTCCTTGTAAAACCAAACAAAGAGAAATAACTATTTTTCTTCAAAAATCTTCTTTTCAGTTACTTTCTCTTCCTTTTTTTTTCTTTCCACAAGTTTCAAACACAACCTAACGCTGTATTTGAATCAAGAATTTGGTGAAGAAAAAAGAAAAAAAAATAGAAGATCTAAGAAGAGTTGGATCGTTTTTTTTTTTATTTTCTTTCACTAAATTCTTAATTCAAATATAACGTAAAAGCAATCCTTGTTTTCAAAGCCGAATTGTTTCCTACCCATTTTCATGGCATCCAAACACAGCACACTTTAATAACCCAATTTCTACTCTCATTATTTTTTTAATTTTATTCTTTTATTTTTGTTGTGTAAAAACTAACCACCATTTCAATCTGATTTAACTCCTCTTACAGGTAAGAGTAGACCCCACAGACAACATTAATCTAACCCCATTTGATGGTTGGAGAAGTGGTCATTGGTACCTAAATGTAAAGTTATCTGAGTCTTTTTTTTAATTTTTTTTAATTGTTTGTCTCCCATCTACTTCCGTGAATTATTCGTAAAAAAAATCAGATTAGTCTGATAATTAAAGTTGCATGATGTTAATATATTTTTCATAAAATAAATGGATGATGTAATTTTAAAATCATATTTATCGTTCATGTTTTTTAAGATAAACTAATGAAATCACGTAATTAAAACTACCAATTTCATCCTTTTTTTTCATAAATGATCTACAAACAAAGGTAATTAGCTAAAATTTCTCTCTAAAAATTATCCAAAAAGTAAGGTATGTAATGTAGATTTAAAATTAAAGAAATGTGAGTCATACTTAGAGCAGACGTGGTTCATAAATGATAAATATATATTTTTGGACAATTTTTTTGTACGTAGTGTTATTGCACCAAATAATCCTCTAACCCCATCTTTTTTCTCGCTGAGGTTAGGTTTAGGATTTCGATAAAGGGGAATTGGATTGGATATAACTATATATAAAAACTCACATATCAACTTGGTAAATTTGTTTGGGGAATTGGATTGGATATAACTATATAAAGACTCACATATCAACTTGGTAAATTTGTTTGGTATACATCAATCATATCAATTTTATACGATGAATATCGTATAAGCTTACACTATATAGAATGTGATATAAAAAACACAAGGATATTAATTTACTTAACTAATCTTAACAACGTAAGGTTGGATAGGGTTATAGTTAATTTGGTAAATAAATTTCTTATTGATAGTACCGAAGATATCAATTTACTTAACTAATCTTAACAACCTAATGATGCATTGAATTGAATAAAATTGAGGACCTCTAACAAGGATGGACCTAGTAGGAGCAAATGGTGGCGGTCGTCACTCCTACTATGTTTTTTAAAAAATCCTTATTATGCTAATAATAAGTAGTTTTATTATTTACGCAAAAATATGTAGACCCGCCACCATTAGAATTTCTTTAAAATAACTAAATAATAAGTCAACGCTTATAGTTCGAGTTTCATTATTTGTTAACTAATCAAATTTATTTTTATGACGTAATAAAGCATGAATTCATGTTGTGGTGCACCTCTTCTTTTAAAATTTTTGTTACTAAATATCTTCGGTACTAAATTAAAATTCTGTCTTCGCCCCTATTTCTGATCCAATGAATTCATCGTTAATATGGTGTACGACATCAATAATACAGACAAATTAAATCGTACAATTTATCATATCCACAGTTTTATCTTTTCGAAATTCCAAACATAACCTGAATATTAATGAGCTATGTGGTTTAATAGAAAACCATTACTTGCCTGGCTGGCGGAGGACGCATTGACCGAAGAAGGGGGGGTTCAAAAGGCGGACGAAATCGATGCAAAGGTCGATTGTGCGCCGGAGACGAGGGAGATACTCCTCTGCATTCATCGCTCGAAACGCGACTATTGATTCCTAAGCAAAGCCACCGTTAAGGACGTCAACAACACCATCGCCAAAATCTGCCCATCTCCTTCAGGTAATATTGCTGCCCACTTCCACCACAAGCAGTGGGTATGAGTGAGTTTTTAAAGAGTAAATTTGGCATTAAAAATTAGTATGTGGATGCTTATACTTCAAATGCTTTAAAACTAGAGGTCTTCTTCAACCTGGAGAGCATTTTTTAAGAGAATTCATGCTCTGTTTAGTTCAATTTTTAAAATTAGTTTTGCAGAATAATTTTTAAAAAAAATTGTTTGATCAAGGATAATCAAAATATATATATTTTTTTAAAAAAAATCTTCAAATATTGAAAATTCATTTCCGCTAAAAACTAAATAAGATATGAAAACAATATATTTTTTTATTTAGAAAATGATTTTCAAAAAACTATGATGCAAAACTGATTTTGAAAACTAAACCAAACAAAGAGTTTTTACAGTGATCCTTTCCTTATTTTTCTCTTCCTCATTAAACCCTTGGTGTAAAAGGAACAAGACCCCTGTTTTTTTTATTTAATTATGTCTGCATACAATGTTCTCTCTCTATCAATAACGGTATAAACAATAAATTACGCGACTATTGGTTCATAAGCCTTGTAAGTGGTGAATCCGTTCAATGTATATTAAGTGTCAACTCTTTTTTATTTATCACCTGTCCTCAACCGTATTAATCTAATCGTTGTCTAGAATTTTCTTAGTGGAAGGTATTTCATTAATTTGCAGGATTTCTGAACATGGATATTATTTGGTATTAATTTGATTTTAGAAGTAAAAATTTAATAGTTTCCTTTTCTTATAGAAAATCTAGCTGACTTTTTACCTTGAGGTGGCATAAAATAGAATGTGAATACCACTTTCTCCTTAATTTTCTTTTCAATTTTGTTATTTTACAAAACATGTGATTGGTTGGTGTCATTGCAGGTTGTGAGGGAGTGAGTGGTATACCATCCAAAGAAGTTGGGAAGAGAGGATTGTCATCTCCATGAAGACCACAAACATCGTCAAG
>BRYE01000013.1:10085000-10092500 GCA_030159115.1 Actinidia arguta var. hypoleuca | reverse complement strand
AATCCCCCCTTATTTCAGAATTCTACTCAACACATCAAAACACAAAAATTAATAATCGAACAAGAAAAGGGTCTATAAGTTATCATGTGAATTACCAGAAGCCAAGCTTTCATTAAACCAATCAAAAACTAAACCCTACTGTTTTCATAAATCGTAATCTAACCAGTCCTGTAAAAGAGAAGAGAAAAAACTATACAAATTATTATGTATACATATCTATATGAATAGACACGTAAATGGGTGGGAATTCACTATCCTGCTTTCGATGTTGAGGAACCCTAGACCAGAACGCATGGTGTGTGAACTTTCCAAAACTGAAAAGCAGAGCAAATCGAACACTAGAAAATTATATCTGCGTCGAAAAATCGTTACCTCTGTGAGAATTTTCTCCTTCTGCTGTTGTTTCTTCGGCAGCAATCGCTGATGGTTTATGTGTATCTCGTTCCTATTTAGGGCTTCTATATGGCATTTTGGGTTGTAAAAGGCCGGGGTCGTAACTCGCAAGCTGCAGCGTGCTTTGTGGCAGAATGTATGTCATCCAAGCCCAATACCACTTGGGCCTGATTTGTATAAAATTGTCTTTTTTAAGTAAATAAATAAATGTTTTTTTAAATAAATTTTGAAAATTTGGGGGTTGTGTTTTTTGTTATTTGATAAGAGTATATAAAAAAGATTAAACTCTTTACGATAGTTTTAAGAGATTTGGGCAAAAAATCTCTTCATTCAGTTCATATTAAGTTGCCAAGGAACATCCTCTCTTCATAACCCTTCCCCATCCTTACCATTCACATTCCCAAAAACCTCCCTTATGGCTCGTTTGCCTAGCGGATAGTATTAGGAGGATAATTTTTAAAGGGAGATAACTTTTAACTTTGTTTGGATACTTTTAAGAATGGGTGGATAAGGGTGAGGATAAGAAAAAAAATATATAGAGAGAAACAAAATATAAAATATTTAGATATTAAAAATATATATTTTATTTATATATATATAAAAATAAAAATATACATTTTGTTTCTCTTTATATATTTTTTTCCTTATCCCCCACCCCCTTATCCACCCGGATAACTTTTAGTTAGGGTGAGGGTCACCCAAAAATTATCCGCCTCTATTCCCTGTTAGGGGAAAAATTATCCGAAGAAAAAAATTATCCGGGCAGATTTATGTCATCCAAACGCCGGATAAGAAGGGAAAGAATAGGGGAAAAATTATCCCCCCTCTTATCTACCAGCCAAACATGCTCTTAGCGTTTATTCCATATCTCCAATTTGAACTCAATAAGTTATCCGTAGTGAAGGTTTCGCCTGAAGAAGATCGTGACACCACACACATGCAGGGAGTAAGAGAACAAAATTGGGGCAGAGAAATTGATCCCGTTTGAGCCCCTGGTGAGTGGTATAGAAGAGGGGCAGGTTGTTGATGAAACCTCTTAGGAAATGCAGCTAGTTGAAAACATATTTCAAACAAGAAGCTAGGAAATCTACACAGCCGTAAATTCAAGATGACTGATCCATACGATGAAAAATACTACACATCTGTTCACCTATCGAAATTTATTTATGTTTTGTATTCTTGAATGGGGTTCTGCAGAAACTATTTATATTTTATAGATTGTGAATGCTTTTTATTTTATTTTTCGTGTTCTCTCATGTTTTTGTACTAACACCATGTATTAAACAATAAACATATTGAAAGGGATGATTGAGATATTGACTGACAATCTTTTAACTAGGATTACCGAAATGGGCATCCGTTCATTGTGGTAGTGCGGCAAGAAGAAATGGGTTCTTCGAGAAGAAATTGGTGAAAAAAAACTATTACCCTGCTCTAATTTGAGAGAGAGAGAGAGAGCAACTAGTTCTTCTTGTGCCAAAGGAGAGGGGGCGAGAGAGAGGAGAAGATAGGGAAATTAATAAAAGAGAGTTTTTATTACTTTTGCGGAGGTGTTCCTTGGGCATTGGCTGCCCGTTAAACCCATTAAATGGTTTGGATTGGTCGGTTTTTAGAGAAAATTTTCACTATTAATCGGTTTGTATTTACTTGAATCGAAACCGACCAGTAAATCTATTAAATTGAACCAAATTAACTATATTTCTAATGGTTTGGTGAGATTGTTTTGGCGGGAACACACTGTGACTGTGTCACACTAAAAGAGATTTGCTAGCAGATGGATACACAATCATGTATGCCTATATATGGAGTGAACTCCCTCCCTCTCCCTCTCTCTTCGGTTAGTTTTTATTTTCTAGTAATCAAACATAAAAAAAAAAAAAAAAAAAAAATCTCTCAGTTTCTTTTTATTTTCTTTCCACAACGAAACAAGAGAAAATTATAATTTTCATTATAATTTATCTCTCTTTTTCATAACTTTTTTTTCCTTTTCATTTCTTTCCTCAGGTTCCAAAAGAACGGCATAATTTGGACCAACTTTTTCTTTTTTTCTTTTTCCCCTTTGTTTAACAGCTTTGCAGACCTGGAGTCCGATTTTATTTTGTTTTTAAATAGTTTTCGTTTATTGGATTTAACCCATCTTAGAGATCTAAAATATTCATATTGTAATAGTCGTTAAGAAAATCATCAATGAAAAAAAATAAATTGATCAAACACCGTTAATTATATTATCGAATCACCTTTATCTTAAAAAAATAGACCGTCTATTTTAAAAATTATAGAGTATTTGCTATCTTGCCAAAATTATCCGATCATGTTGCTATGAAATACACGATCAGACTAAATTTTTATTTTGAATAATATTCTTTAGTAGGTCTAAAAGATGAACGATTTGAATCATTTATATAGTGCAAGGTGAACCAATAATTTTTCAATCGTACCATAAAATTTAAATTGAAAACTTTAGAGGAGCTTTGTCCAAATTGTTAATATGTTAAGTGTGAAAAAAACGATCTAGTGTTCAATTGAAGCCCATATTTGAACAGCAAAATCAAAAATCAAAAATCAAAAATCAAAAATCAAAAGTGGAAATCATTTCCACTCTGTGTTCAGTCGAAAATCAGAAGTAAAAAAGTGGACAATTTTCATCTTTGTGTTTGATAATCTTAGCACCTTGTTTGATCTTCCGTTTGAATTTTGTCCAATATCATTATTTGATTATGGTGTTTAATCAATTTCCCATTATGAAGTTGTTGAAGGTTTGTTTTGGGGATGAAGATTTTGCTTTGGGGGAGAGGGAATTGGTTTTAGTAGACTGAGAAAATAAAAGACCTTGATTTTGTGTTCAAAAATTTTCAATTTGAGTTCCCTTAAAACCCACCATTAATTTTAAAACCTCGTATTAGTCTCTCTCGTACCTCTTAAAGCCCACAATTAACTTCTCATATGGGTCAGCGTCAATGGTGCAAGGGGAAGTGCGGATGATGGAGCAACAATTTTATTTATAAAAAAAAAAAACTCATTTTATACTAATAATTTGAAATAATCCTGAAATTATATAAATATGCACTCCATCTTATATAAATTTGCACTCCCATGGATCGGTTTATATAGTATTAAAGTGTACGTAGTACTACTTTCTCATTCTTCACGATTGCAATCCCTTGTATTATTTTGACCTTTTTGTTTTTAGAAACTAATAATCAAATTTTCTAAATTAAGAGCTATATATGCTTATGCACCTTAATTAATGATTCCAACACATTGTTTGCACCTAAAATAGGCCACATCTACCCATGGTCAAGGGTGTGAAAGTCCAAATCCATTCCAAATCTATGAATAAGGTCTCTAATCTAGTTGGGACCATAGCAATCTATTTGCAAATTAAGAAGTCGGTCCCACAAACCAGTTGGATCCTCCTATCAAACCCTACATGCCGTGGGCCATCCAACACGTGGACAGGTTCCAGCCACACGAAAAATCAACAAAAATATTCACGTCACTGCACATGAAATATATGATACTTAATCAAATTGAGGTTCAAGGATTGTGAGAGACAATTGACTCTAGGCCAAGTCTGCAACTCTAAACATGGCAACAAGGTAATCAAATGCCCATTATAAGATTGAAATCGCAAGGTATCGCTTTACATTGATCTTGATGATCGGCTAAAACTGATAATCTTCAACTTGCCTGTACTGTTGCATTAGGTAAAAGAAGGGATCATAAAATCCATGGTCATGCGCAGCAATACAAAGACATGTATGATATACCCGTTAAGGGTGGAACAGTAGTGCGCGAGTGACCTTGTGTCATGTGGGGGTCAAGGAAAGCTCTGTGGCTGTTCAAGGTGTACAACAAAGACTCGATGCGCAATGAAAGCTTGTACCTAGGGTGAATCATCATATCGTACATCCAGAAGACATCAAACACAGCACATTCCCCTTGAAAACAACAAAGCACCATATTATACAACAGATCACCCACCCACCCACCCCACAATCCCTTTTCCTCACCAACCCAAACGAATGTCCTAGAATCGATATTCACAAATTGAAAGATCCAACTTCCTTGGATAGTTTTAAGTCTTAAGGGAGATAATTAAACAAATGTCCTTACCAACACTTTATTATGTCACCCAAGCACATTATAGGAGGACGCGGCCACCTAATCGTTAAGAGGAGCCTTGGGGGGCTCTTTTTACCATCATCCCATGGCATACTTCTGTGTCCAGCTGCGAGCAGTGGTCTCATATTTTGCCCTGTCAGACTTGTACATGTGAGCTATTTCTGGCACAAGCGGATCATCGGGGTTGGGATCCGTCAACAGGGAACAGATGGACAGCAGGACCTGACAGAAAGTTCATTTAAACAATATGTTACTCACAATTTTAAGAAAAAGATTGAATGGTGATTTATTTTGCATTTAAGATTTCCTTCAGCTTAAAGAAATTCTTATTGTAATTTTATGTTGTCTTTACTTAATCAATGAGCACTCCTTCCTACTCTCTCTTACAGACACACAAACACACACAAGTCAACAAAAGTATTGCATTTATTAGTCAATTCTAATACACGTCAAACTTGGGAGTTTCAGATAGCACAAGAATTTTCCGTTCGCAATTATAGCATGTAACAAAATTCAAAACTTGGACAAATCATTGGATAACATAGAATTTGAAGTTGTTTATTATGCAGCAAGTTTTACTTCGTTCATTTAAGACATTCCACTATAGACTCGCAAACAAAGACTATGAGGCCCACGCTAAGCAGGAAGACTTTTCAGACCAAAGGAAACTGCTTAGAGAAGCCTTTAGGGTCTTTGATAACATTTGTTAAGTTACCATTCAGCATCCCAATATATATTTAAAAATTAATATTTAACCAGTTGGTTTCTCAGCAAATCGCACCACATTTGGTGAGAAACAACATGAGCCTTGTGTGAGTTCTTATTCCCACCATTTCGCACCTAATTACTCATCCAAACAAGTGATGGGGCTTCCTTTTCACACCAAATCTTATCTTTTCTCACTCCAAAGTGGCTGCAAATCAAAAAACCTTCCTTCTAACTTCTTTAGTCCTAAAGTCCACAAACCTTTCTTGTTGTAAACCTACGACAAATCTAATTGTTGGCAACCTCCCACAAGGTTGGAACAGTAACTCAAGAGGCAAACCTATTTGGGATTCTGCGATTTTTGGACCCCATATCAAAATGAAAGAACAAACACGGCCATATAGGCTAGATTGTTGTTCATTAACTTACACTCTTGTGCACCCCGACTCATCAATCCCTTGACGGACCTGAACTAAAGAAATCTAGCGAAGCAACCCCAAGAAAAAATCAAGAAGTACAAAATAGTGACGAACAAAAGATTATCAAAAGTATGCTAAAATAATTAAACACCACGGGCTTCCATGAACCTGATAATAAACAAAACCATATAGTTAGCTTGTTCTACCTATAACTGGTATCAATGACATTGCAGTTTAAGTAAAATAATTACTTCCCATTGTCCTATTACAGTATCGATCTTCTATTCCAGTTGGCAATTTTCAGCCTATTTGCCTATAATTTACAATCACAATGGCTAGAGTTCGTGTTGTCCTTGACAAAAAGAATGATTCTAAACAATGGATAGGAGATACATCATACCTTAGATATAGTTAATGCTGGGCTCCATTGTTCTTTCAAAATATCGAGACAAATACTCCCATTGCTATTAATGTTTGGATGGAAGACCTTTGTCCTGAACGCCACCTGTAACATTAACCTCATCAGCCTTTGCAAATCTCAAGAGAATCGGAGAGAAGATGTTACATAGGCTTCAACTGATGGGACACTTTAACTTAGTTATCAGCATTTCACAATTCATGACACCATATGTATTCAACCATAAAGCAAAAAATGTGATGCACTTACTTGCATATGAACCACTACGTAACAGAGAATGGGTTACATAAATACAAATGAATGTGCACACTTTGAGTACCAGACATTTTGTAGAATTTGGGAAATTCCAAATCTTTTCATCCAAAAATGTGGAAAAAGACCTAAAACAAACTGAACTTCAAAGAACGCACAACTAGTATAAGCAAACATTTTTTTTTTCCTTAATAGTTTTTAATTCTTATGCTAATCTCAGTTACCCTTTAACAAATTAAAATTAGATTTCTTTTTCCTTCCAAAATCACCTTCATCCCCCACATAGTCTTTCTCTTTTCCAAATGACTCCATTGTTTAGTCCCATTTCAACGCTTGGAGCATATTTGCAATCATAGAGTGAAAGATTGGAAAAAGATAGTTCAGATAGTTCTTTGTTTCAAAATAGGAGGCTTACTCAATCCTTGTTTTTAACTGATAGTAATGTAACAAGATGTATTTATTGCAATACAATGGTGATAAAATAGAAAGAGTACAAACTAATTATAGACATGGGGGTGATCCTTAAATCAGAAAAGGATATAGTCAATAACTATTAGTTGCACAAACATAATAATCTCTCACTACTCCTTTCCCTCCGGTCTGTCTTGTCAAAAAATTCGACATATAATTTTGCCCCATTCCAAATTGGGAAACATATTTGCAGTCATAGGGCTGTAGAACATAGCATACAAGATGCAAATGTTGTTTTCAAAACAGAAGGCTTACTCGGTCCCTTGGTTTTAAAATTTGAACTGATAGTAATTGGATACAATAATTGCAATACAAAGGTCATAAAGTAGATAGAGTGTTACCTAATTCTAGACATGAGCCCCGTCCTTCAAACCGAATAAATTTCAAACAATAAAGCCATTAACGATTATAAGCACAAAATAGTGAAGCTAGTGCATGTGATAAAACATCAAATAAGCATAATCTACCTTAGGGGGCTTAAATGGATAATCAGGAGGAAAGTGAATAGAAACCAGAAATACGCCGCCAGCATATGGGCTGTCACTTGGTCCCATTATCGTTGCTTGCCAATGGAACATGTCTTCAGCTACAGGGCCTGCAAAAATGAGATAAAGACCAGTACAATCAATACACTTCCAAATCCAATCGGGAAAATTTGCAAACAAAGGAGCCACAACAACAACTACAAATGACTGAATAAATAAGATAAAGACCAAT
>BRYE01000013.1:10077500-10080000 GCA_030159115.1 Actinidia arguta var. hypoleuca | reverse complement strand
AAGGGCATATCTATATGGTGTTAAATATATCAATATCTACTCATAAAAGGACAATCTTAATTGGTCTTGCTTATGCAAATCAAAGCAGACAGATATTGATATGTCATATCTGCAAATCACACTAAATGTAAATATATCAAGTAAATATATTGTCTTCTAAGATAACTTCTGAAGATTTTATAGTCACATATAGATAAAAATTAAGCCTAAGTTTTTAACTTTCTTATTTTAAATCTTGAACATTTCATTTGGTATACATTTTCATATTTTGTACTTTGTATCATAGTCTTAAATCCACAAGTTGAAGGTAAATCATGAGTGGTAGGAAAGTTTTTGACGGCTAGGTGAAGGGAGGGAATAGGGTTCTTTGAATATGTGGTCAAGTAAGTGGAGGTAAAGGACGGCAACTAAGCAAAGGGAGGAAGGGAATTGGGGTATGAGTGAGGGGAGGGGGTTTCGAGGGAGGGCAACGAGAGGAATGGAGACGGTTTTTGTCACGGAGGAAGAGGTTGGAGTAGGATAAGGAAGGAGATTGGGGATGAGAAAGGGCGAACCAAAGAAGAAGAAGAAGAAGAAAGGTGTTGAAGCAAACGAAAGTAAGTTGTGAACAAAGACGAATCAAATAAAAATTAAGAATTGAGTGGTAAATTGATAAAATGTCTCTCTTTTGTTGGCAATATTTAACAGCATAACGGATGGTTGCACTTGTTACTATCTTAAAAGAATAGGGTCTGAAATGAATGAATTAGAACAATAGTGATTAATTTTTCACAAGGGTAAAACGGTGGAGTTATTTACGTAATTGCCCCCACAAAGTTATGTATCCCTAGCAATGGCTCAAACTAACAGTTCTTGAACCAAATGACAGCTTTTAGGCGTTAAAGGAAACCAAATCACGCAAGTTTTAAACGAAACATTGCTGCAGAATTTTTTTTGGCACAAATTTTTCAATCAAATCACAATAATTGTGAAAAAGTTTCTTACACAAGAAAAATACGACCCTCCTAATCCTAAAAAGAGTAACAGCTATGCCTAGATTCCTAAGAAAAATCACACAATTGAATAGATTCACAATCTTTTTGAAGCCAAACAATGGAATTTCCTAGAAATATTGAATACAATCATGGGGTCTGCACATTTGAATCCTTGGATTTGTTCTCCTCCGAAGACGGCCGATTCTCCGAGTCAGATTGCCGGATCTCTTCGACCATTCGAACGACTTCGTCCATGCTCGGCCGCATGTCTGGCACTCTCACTACACATGCCATTGCGATTTGCAGCATCTGAACAAGCTCCTCTTCGATGTTTGGGAACCTCATTAAGTCAACATCGAAAACTTCAGCAGTCCATTCCTCTCGCACAACTGACTGGACCCACCTCGGGAGATCCACCATGTCATCACGGCCAGGTGATCTGAGGGGTTGTTTTCCGGTCAGCATCTCAAGTAATAGGACACCAAAGCTGTAGACATCGGATTTGTGAGTGTGCTTCCGTGTTTCAATCACCTCGGGAGCACGGTATCCTGGGTATCGAGATGGAGTTGGAGGGAAGTTCATTAACGGGTCTAGGCCAAAATCGGAGATGGAACCGTTGAGATCTTGGTTGAGGAGGACATTTGAGGACTTGATGTTGCCGTGAGTGAATTTAGCACCACCCGTGGAATGAATATGGGCGATGGCCCTTGCAACTCCTAGGGAAATCTTAATTCTCGAGTCCCAATCTAGTGGAGTTCTTCCAGCAGCCCTGCTCCCTGTGATTTTATTGAAATTGAGTTCAGATGGCAATGAGAATAGCTGATTCAAGTTCAACGAAATGGGTCTTCACCAATAGAAAAACAATTTTGTACACAAAAACGAGAGCTTTCAGAACTTGCAGATTCAAGCAGATCTGAGATTTTATATTCTATTCACCATGCATTGATAATTGTATGGATAAAGAACTTTTAACTTGATGAATCTATATAGTTATGGTATAAATGTCTTCAGCAGAAGATACAGACCATCAAAAAATTGTAACGACAATAAATCACTTCACAATACAAATCGTTAGTCCGTAGAGAAGACAATCTTGGATGTAGAGTGAGGACCTATAACCATATATTCTCTTTTTCAAATACCGCATCAGAGGGTGCTTAGTTTCCTGAGGGGTAATCAGTTTCTATGTCCATACATAGTTTCTGTCCGTGATGTTTTCCATATAAGTACTATGAATTTTTAAATAGGAGAAATTTGGGCAAGGGGGCGATAAGGTATTATTTAAAATGCTTTTAAATTTCTGTTGATTACATTTAGTGATGAGAGGTGTTAACTAGGTACAAAACCTAGTCTCCAGTTCACTGGATCAAGTGCTGGTCCCTAATAATTGAGGCTGCTCGAACAGTAAAGACTGGATACAAAGCTAAATAATGCACTAGTTGTGCAAAGTAACTAGTGCCAAGCCTGAACCCACATTTTCATACTGGGCTACCCATGCTTTTACCATTTAAAACATAAAAAACTAT
>BRYE01000013.1:10072500-10075000 GCA_030159115.1 Actinidia arguta var. hypoleuca | reverse complement strand
CATAAACAAAAAGATTAAGAAAGAAAGCAAGCCCATCCACCAGGAGGGGAGGGGATATCACATGTTGAGGAAAGATTCTTACAGCTATAGCAAATGAAAAAAGGAGACAAACCACACACGATACATTAAAATAAAAATAAAAACAGCTTGAAATACAATGTTAAGTGAGCTGCAGGACACATAGCTTGCAAAGAAATTTGGAGACAGATTTGCAGTAATTTTATTGGTTTTATTTCAGAAATTATGGTTATCCCCTGTAAGGACCTCGCAACTACCAAATCATCCTGAATATTATCAATAAAAAAATACACCTCTGTAGAAGCCAAACGAGCGCATATACCTTTAATAATTCATAAACATTATGATATAATAATAATAATAATAATAAAAAACGAAAACCATGTTGATTATATCGAAATTCAAAAATTACTGGGATTAGGTACACCAAATCAAAAGAGTATCACTGACTCTTTGATTGTGAACTGGAAAAAAGATTAATGAAGAAAAGTAGATTTGTTTATTCCAATCTGAGATTAAAAAAATATCAATTGGATCTGCTTTCAGTTTCATGTTCTGCTCTTCATAATCCGCGTGAGTGAGCTTACACTCATAAGAACCACTTTATTTTCATAGACCGGCCAGTTACAAACGATAAACAATAATACGGAGATGCAAAATTATACTACAATTCTTTAATTTTCATCTAACACTTCCCATGATCAAAACCCTAGACACTGTGCTTGAGAGAGAGAGAGAGAGAGCAGCAAATCCGCAATTCAAGGTGCATTAAATTTGGGATTGAATGGGGCAGTCAAACAACTACAATTACATTATAGAAAGAATTATCTTGATCAATTCAAACTACAGCCTACCAAATTCCTACATACCAACTTTTTCGCAAACCCCTGTCTAAAATCAAATTCCAAACAACAATGTCCAGAATTTACCACTAGTTACTCAGATCTACGACAAGATTTTCTCGGAGTCCAAACAAAGCTTCAGAAGTCCAATTTTCATATATACGTACACAAAAACACAGATTCATTAACCTAGCAAGAGAACAATGAGCTCATTAGGAAGCAAACCTTGAAACATTACGACCAAGACTGTCGAATTCCTTCATAAAATTGTTCTAACCCTCAAATGCTGAGTTACAGAGTCGCCATTGAATCGCAGAGCTCGAGCCATACTGTCGCACCCTCATTTCTTCACAAACTCGTCCCCAGATCCGGATTTAGAACCCGGTTCACTCGAATTTGCTACAGAATTTGCGTCACAGGTCGAAACAACTGTGTATACACGTAGCTATGTATGTACTGTGCGTACGTGGGAGCGTAGGAGCCTGAGAAACCGCAAAAAATGAAGGATGATTTTGGAGGAAAATTTGTTGTTGGAGAGGAAAAGTAAGAGAGAATGGCTTTGCAGGAAAGAGGAAAGACAAAAGCCAGTAAGATAACAAAAAGAGACGGTTGGGTTGGGAACTGATGACTCATGAGTGAGAGTAAGTGCCAGAGAGCAACACCATCATGGCATCATCTCTCTCTCTCTCTCAAAGCATTTCAAGTAACCACATCATATAAATATAAGTGATTTTTCCTGTTTTATCTAAAGGGAAATGTTAAAAAGGGAAAAATATAAAAAATATATATAAAAATATGTGAAAGTGTATTAAAAAGTATAAAAAATATATTAAAAATTATTTTTTTTTGTCATTTTGTGCTCCTTATTGGACGGTCAATAACAGAACCCTTATCTAAATACATTCTTTTTTTATAGGACCTAGTTTTTAAGTTGAGTATTTGAATTGTATCGGAGTAGTTTAAAGTTTTTTAGATCTCAATTTGATAATATAAATCATTCATATTATAGACTTCATTATAAAAATTAGTATATTAAAAAATTATTTTGATCGTAAAACGTTTAGTTTTCGTTTAATACTATTTTATAACTTAATAAATGAGTATTCTATACAAGATTATACTAATTTATGTTGATATAAATCGATATTGATCGACTATTGATCTTTATCCGGTTAACGAGATTTTTTATAGTATTAAAGTTCTCGATGAAATCTACAATATGTACGGTTGGATTATCAAAATAGACTCAAAACAGAACTTAAAATACTTAAATTGCACATGTGCAATTCAAAAATAAATTTCAGATCGCTTTTTATACTCCATTATTTTGGAAAAATATAATTTTATCTAATAAAAATAAAATAATGTATTTAAAAAATGTTAAAGGTGTGAAAAATCTTTAGCCATCGCATGATGGTTAGTTTCATTTGGATCCTCTATTTGCACACACCATTTTTTCCTCGGTAACCCACACATTTGCAATTGGCCTTTTAAAAAGATTTATCATTTCACTTTTTCTCTCACTACATCCCTTGCTAAATCTCCAAAATGCCCTCATCTCCTACATTCCAAATACCAGCCCCATTCATGTAGCTGATAATCACCTCTCAACCTCTTTGACCACCTCAACCCCCTCACCT
>BRYE01000013.1:10060000-10067500 GCA_030159115.1 Actinidia arguta var. hypoleuca | reverse complement strand
TCTTATTTTCACTATTTTCAAAAATAGTGAAAACTGTTTTGTCTTATTTTCATTTATTTTTACAACACAAAAAATTTTTCTATTTTTATTTTTAAATAAAACAAAATAAAAATAAAAATAAAAATAAAAATAAACAAGCTCTTAACATTTCCATTTCTTTTTCCCTCAAAACGTCATAGTCTATTATGTTTGGAGGGTATTTTTGTCTATTCAAAATTACAGGATTTTCTTTTTCTCAAAATTGATTCTTAAGCCATGTGTCAAATTAAATCTCCAGGACAGCCATGTTCTAGACTTCTAATATATGACCAAAGGTTAAGTACCATGGTCAATGGTACAAATTAAATGAGCTGGCATGGTCGTTTTATCTGTACAATTAAAAAAAAAAAAATGAGTTTAAGTATGATTTCCCTAATCAATTACAAACTCACATATTTTTTTTTTTTTTTGGATAAATTACAACAGTGGTATCTAAAGTATTTATCTTGTATCACTTTAGTCTCTTATTTATTAATTTTTATAATTTTATCCTTAATTTATCCATTTAAATTTTATGTGGTCTTTTACTAATTACATGTATTACTTTTCAAGTTTTTTATTATAAAAATGGTGTTTAATGTGTTTTTTGAACATTAATGAAGTTTTTTAAAACTTTCTATTTTTGATTTTTTATTTTAAGCATACTATGATTTTGACTTTCATGGAGTTAGTTTTATGACAGATACTCATGACTTAAAAAAATACTACTTAAAAAAATACATTCAAGGTCCTTTTTATAATAAAAAAAACTTTAAATGTAATATTGTAATTAATAATTTACTACATAAAATTCAACTGGATACAATAGGGATGAAGTTAAAAAAATTAGTACATAAGAGACTATAGTGACACAATGTAAATATTTAAGAGACCACTATCATAATTTACCCCTTTTTCCCTCTAATATTTATAAGCATTTACTTTTTTTCTTACCCTACGACACCTACCTAGTTAACAATTTTCGTATCCAGTCCCTTTCAAGCTCTTTAATGAGGGACCCACAACTTTATTACTGATGGGGCAGCCATACATCAAAATAGAATTTGGTCTGTCCTTTAATTTTGGAATTAACATAGTCATAAAGTTCACATTGGACCTACAAACAAAATGACAATTAATAGAGGAACATGCCAAATTGTTAATTGAGAGGTTTCATGTCCCTACTAAACATCAAATTGTTCTTTGGTGCCTAGAAAAAAAAAAATCTAAATGTTGATTGTCACATTTCCTCTACTTCAACTAATTAAGTATCTTGGACCACTTAGCAGTCGTCCAACGATAATTGGCTTACTTCCAAAAATTTTTGGGTGTAGAAAGTTCTTGGATTGAATTACATCATAGCTAGCGCTTTAGTGGTGCAGAAATTAGGTATGGCTAATCGATTATAGTGTATGCCTATAACATAGCCCCGTTGTTGTATCCGTGAGGAGGGATTTCTTTGATCACAGCCAAAAAAGAAAGTTGTACTGGTTGCCCCTCCTATATTTTTGTTGATAAGATTATTCTTTTTTTTAGAAAATGCTAACCACCATTTAATGGCCAGGTGAACATAGAGCTGGTAAATAGTATATTAATACACATAAAAAATGTATCAATATTCATAAAAAATGCATTAAAACATGTAATATATATATATAAATATAAATAAAAAGTATGTATTAATTACCGTTCAATAAATAATAATTATCATGACTTTTTTTATTCTATTTGTAATTATGTTATATATGTCTATATATTACTATGATGTAAGGAGAGAGGTAAATGATTATGGTGGAGTTTCCACCCTTTATCTCTCTACATTTTTGCTTTTAAACACCTAGCCTTTTGTTTGGATTGACTAACTAAGATTTCATAAGATACTTCTCAAAGCTTATAACAGTCAAGCTCCCTAGAGCAACAACCATCAACTACTAAATCAAGCACTCCATTTCAATGTAAATTGTTGTGGTATAAATTTGGGACAGCAACTAATAGTCAGAATTGCTTCTCAGCCTAGGTACTGGACCTCGGCAAATATTTTGGTGACCTGCGCAGAATAAACAAACGTGATCGTCCGGGGTGAGGCCGCTCAAAACCTATCTGGTGTGTGAATCAGACTAAGGCGATCAAGAGATAATTAAAGGCAGTATGGGCGAGCACAATAGTAAATGTGTCTGTGGTGCCCGTGTTGAGCGTACCTTTTATAATGGGAGAGCGACATTTATATAGACGGAGTAATGAGCCGTGTAGGTGGATCACGGTGAGTTCCTCAGAAAGATAAGAATGAGAGAATATCCCAAAAGTATCGGAGACAACATAGGAGGCTGCCAATTGGTGAACAGCCTGCATTTATAGGTATCGTGATGGAGCTGGAATCTATTGGAGATAGTTCTCTTGTAGCGGTGGAATTCTCACAGAGGTGGACTCTGATTAGGTGGAGGAATGATGTAGAAAGAGTCTCATGATGACAGACTTCTAATCAGAGATGGAGTCCTTTTAGAGAATCAAGTTTGGTCTCTGACTCGGCGAGATAGATTACATCGCCTTATGGCAATCTGGAGAGCAGTTTATGTGTAGGCGAAGTGGAACTCAATTATTTTTAACAATTTAGGCGACCAGGAATGTGGACTCTATGAACCCTTGGGCGACATGCGCCACTTAGAGGGGGGGTGTATATTTTTCTACATCAAATAATATTAGCCGACTTGAGTTTTTTTGGGGCTCAGCGAATCTGTAAAATTTTGACGATTCCTTGTTGCTTAATGTTATTGGGGTACTTTTTATTATTATTATTATTGATTTCTGTACACAGCTTTATTAATGTTGCCACTGTTTTGGATCGTGGTGACGAAACTTCACTTTTGTTGGACAAAGGTCATAGTTGGAAATGCTTTTTACGGTAGAGTTGGATTTAGATCATGTCATGCGTTTTCTCTTCTCATTCACGATCTTATTCTTTTTGTAGGAGTATAAAATATCTACCTTCACTTCTGACTGAGCTTGGGCTAGCGTAATCACTAGACTGTCGCTTCATAACAAGTTCGGTCGGCATCTCTGCGCGGAAGCTCTGTCGATGTATGCCAACATGTAGAGATTCCCAAATGCACGTCAGAGTCAGATGGTAACGTACACGATGAGTTTTCTTTGCCACTTGCACACTTGAGTCCAAACGTCGAGGATGTGATAGACTAGCTACCAGTCATGCCTTACGGGCATGATTTGATTAGCTGTCTACTTACTGACATGACAATCGACGCATTCCGACATGCATGCCGATTTGTACTATAAAAGGTCAGGACATGTCCTTCCTCTCTCACAGGTACGCAATTATGTCTCATACACAATACTCTCTCTACATATATAGTCAATAACTTCTCTCTTACTCTCTCTCTTTTCGATCACTAACTTAACTATCGGATAGCCGTCTTGGAACAGCTCATGTCGATCTTTCTCATTGTTCTTATCTCATAGGTCCAACAAGTAGCCTACTACCACCAACATCCGCTAGCTAGCCACCGGTGATGTGTACGCTCAATTTTTTATCATCCCCAATACTTCATGATTTTACTTTACGATAATCAGGCTTATATTCAGTGTTCGAGAATTACTAGTTCAGGAGCTATTGGTTTCATTAGTAGGTTTACACATTTCAACAGGGTTTATATACTTAGTTGTGAGACCGACGTGTGGTTCGGGCCCACTAAATAATTTTTTTCCCAAGATTTGTGCCATTACACATTTTTTAAAGTGAAATTCAATAAGATAAAATTAGCATTAAAAAAAACACTAATGGTTACAAGATTTCAAAGAGAGCATCAGAAGCAGAATCCATCTCGTTTATTAAAGTAGCCCAAAAATGGCCCAAGCCCCTCGCGATCCTGGCCCAAGGGCGGTCAGAATTTGTGAACTTTGGGCCAAGTTCTGTGACTGTGAGCCTGCTAACACCCACACACACACACACACACACAAAAAGGGAAAATTACAAACAAATCCTAGGGTTTGACCTTGGTAACAAATTAAACTCTATAATTTTAATTATAACAAATTAAACTCTAAAATTTTAATCTGGTCATAATTAAATATAACTTCAAGAAACCATTGAATCTTAATTTCATGAGTAACCAAATTAGGGAATGGACACACTAATCCCATTTTAACAAAAATACATACCCAATTTCTTTCCAACTAGTTTTATTTTTGGTAGATGTATATTTGTCAATAATATTGCCTATTGATTAAGGACACACTAAACCCGTTAACAATAAAAAAAAAAGTGGATATGATTATATACAAATCTCAAATAGGACTGTGTGGCCACATCATGATTATCGCACCAAGTGAAATTCAATCCCAACATATATATTTCTTCATTACCTTGTACCATTCAACTACACCCATTCTTGAATAAAACTAATGTCACAAAAACAAGACAAGAAAGCACGAATCCAAAAACGAATTGCAACACAAATAGAATGAGAAATTCACAACATCCAACAACCTTATACACAAAAAAAATCTAAGGACAAAGAGCCCAACAAAGTTTTGCTTCATCTAAGAGATGGAGAATCTTCTTCTCCTAGGCTTGGTGATGTCCACAATATCCTCAATATTAGATGTGTCCTTAGACCCATGCTTGAAGGGATTCAACTTCCCTAGGGTTTTCGACATCTTTGAAAACAACGTCGGCCTCCCAAAAGCTATCACCTTGTTGGAGGAGTTCCCTTGTTTTTTTGGAACGTCTGACGCTATCATTTTCATCTTCATCAACTCTTTGCGCAAGGCCTCGTTCTCTCTTATTAAGGACACGTCCGCTTGTACTTGACTCCTTGTTGTGACGGCTTCTTTTACGTTATGGTCTTCCTTGGTATCACTTCTTATTTTGAGTTGGTCGTAGTATAGGGCGTGAAGAACAATTTGTAATGGTAAACGTTTGTTCTTTGAAGCGTGAACCCTAGCTTCGTAGGAGAGCTTGAGCGGGTTCATCACGCTGCACACCTTTTCACGCTCGATCTCGTCTAAGTTTGGATGGGCCTGCATAACATTAGCCACCACCCACATGAATGAGCTTAATGGATTGTGGACATGAACGCATATTGTAATAATATAACCAAACAATTAAATTGCTTCAAATTTATTTCTAAATTAAAACTCTTGTCCCTCTCTTCTAATGCATACTCAATGGCACCATTTTGTCTCGTTTTCGTTGTATTTTGAGATTTTCACCAATCAAATATTTTTGAATTCAAATTACTCGACTTTTCAACTTATATTGTAAATAATAGTAGGTAAAATTTCATATCATCAAAGTAATATAATCACGTAATAAGAAAAAAATAGTGGCATCAAGAAGTGTTGCACCGAACTAATCAATATTTTTCCATCTATTAACATCCCAAACAAGGTGGAGATTTCACAGCAATTTTTATGCTTTCCTGTTACCAGGGCAATGAATAAATGAGGCAATCAAGCTGCAGGTTGTTCAAAATTGAATTTAAAACTTTGTGAGTTTAATTTATAATTTTTTTTAATTTTAATTATAATAATTTAAAACAGACTTCAATCAAGTTAATGTTAAGCCCAAATATCTTGATTTTTAGCCAATCCCATAGTTTAAATAAGTTTATAAAAATCAAATTTGCTTCAAAAAATTCAGAATTGAATTGTGTTCCATTATGAGTTGATCTCAATCAAGTAACTTTGTTAATTTTATTTTGTATTTTATAAATATTTCAAAAATATAATCCAAAAATTTAATGAACTTTTAATTAATTAACTAGTAGAAAAACAACATACCACATCCCAAACGGCAAACAGCATTTAATTGGGTGATTTGGCCTACCTTCAAGAAGATATCAATGGCTCTGTAAAGATCATCTTCGACCTTCTTCGCCTCCTTGGGCACCAGATTCGCGATGCCGTTGAACTTGGCAATACTGAGCTCGCCGCAAGTGGCGACCTCGCCGAGGTACGCGTCCACCGTCTTCGCCACCCTCACCATCGCCGCCGAGCACACCTCGCTGAAGTCCGTCGCGCTGAACACCGCCACGCTCCTCTCTCTCTCCACGAACCCCGCCACGATCTGCCTCACGCTCTCCAGATCGAACAGCCTCTCGCCGTCATACGTAAACGACACCACCAGAAGATCGTCTACCGTAACGTGCTCCAACACGGCCGAGACTCGCCTCTCGAGCTCGTGCTTTGTGCTGTTGCATGCTCGGAGGAAGATCGCCGTGCGGAGGAGGCAGCAGAGGAAGCCGATTGACAGTGCCGCCGTGTCGGACGGTAAGAGCTTGATGATCGACTCGAGGAGGTCTCGCTGGCCGGATCTCGCGTCGGGATCTGATGGATCGGACGAGGTCTTGCCGGTTCCCGAATGATCTCGGACGAGGTCACGGAGCCATGTCTCGGCGTAGGTGACTATCACGCTCGCGATGGTTGGGGCTTTTGCACCACGCGATTTCATGCCTGCGATGATCTTCTCGAAGAAGGCTATGTTGAGGATCGATAGCTCCTCCGTCCACCAATTCGGCGGTGATATACTCGAAAAGAGCGCCTCGTTGCAAGCCTGTAGAAAAATGGATTATCGCCTTTTAGTGAGTCTTCAATCCTTCACCAAATTTCCCATCAAACTTAAATTTGATGAAAAAATGGCCGAATATGAGTTCATTCTTTCACGAACTTAGTATGAATAACTTAATTTTTGATCAAATCAAGAGAGACAAGTTTTGTACCAAAGCTGATGATTATGGGATAAGCTTGCAATTTTCAAAATTGACGAAATCCTTTAAGAAAGTAAAAATTATAGCGTTCAATTTCTTTGTTAGTTGAAATAGGCTTATGAGATAGGTTGAGAATCCTTGTAAAAGATTTGATGAAAAGGAATTAAAGTATTCTATTTCATGTCAAATCAAGTTTTTAACTAAATTCTTAGTTAAATTTGATGAGAAAAAGAGATTAAGAAATTGGTGATGGTTATTTGTCAAAAACACAGGTATGCGGAGTACCTTTGTGCTTGCAACATCAACGCATCTCTGGACAATCTTGAGCTCTTCGGCCATGGGAAGAAGATCTTCGCATGACTTCAAGACAACAGCAGCAGCGGTGAGGCTGGTTAAGGCAACTTGAGAGAGAAATTCCTCACTGCGGCTGGCAAGATTGACATCGGAGTATTTGTCCGTCATTTGCAGGTACTCCGCTGCACAACGGAGAGCTGCGATGTTGTGAACTGTGATCTCAAAATTGACGCCATAGCAGAACTTGGCTGCTTTCTCAAAGCTTTCGGGTCCTCCGGGGATGTCAGAGAGGTTGATTCTTGATAAATCAGGTTCTTTCGAATCTATTATTAGTTTTCTTATGTAATTGCTCTTTGCAACAAGCATGAACTACCACAAAACAAAAGATGTTTTACATTAGTTTTATCTGTCAACTGTTTGAAAATATGAAAGAGAGACTGATTTCAACTAGAAGGCTTCTCATACCTTG
>BRYE01000013.1:10052500-10055000 GCA_030159115.1 Actinidia arguta var. hypoleuca | reverse complement strand
AATTCCACTTTGCACCTTTACTTCCAATTTGCGTCGGTCAACCGCAAACATTTTAGTAAAGTGTCAAATATGATCTTTTTGTTCATTTGTTGTTCCAATAAGCGAAGCAAAGAGACTATGTAGCCTGATAAAAAAAGGTCACTTGGCTATTAATTGAGTGCCATTAATTGAGCGCAGATGGATAGAAATGTCACATTTGACACTTAAAAAGTGTTTGGGGTTGATTGGCGCAACTTGGAAGTGAAAGGTGTAGTAAGGTATAAGGTGCGAAGTGTAATTTGAATTTATTTATTTTGGTGTTGTTCCATAATAGTTGTGCTTACAATTCATTAACAATTTTTAAAGTATTTGTATAATGCCACATCGCTATTGGAAATTACAGTAGCACCCACTCCACCTCATCCTGAAAGTTCTGCAATAGACCCCAACCATCCAATAACTACCATTACAATCACCACCACGCCCTCCTCTCTATCTGTCAAACCATTCAAACACCACAACATTCTTTTTTTATTTCTTGCTACCAGCTTTACCCCAAATCCCAATCAGTCACCAATGATAACCACCATTAACATTAGTCGCTATTCGCTCAAATGAAATAGACAAACAAACCAAGATATTATCGGAGCGACATTTTGGGCGGCGCTCATTGAGTCTTGTTTGGAAAGACTGTCAAGTTCAAGTAACCTAGCTTGTAGGTTACAAGTAAGAAATTAGTACCGTGACAAGTGCAATATTTACTCGAGCAATAAATTATAATGACATTCCATAAAGAGATTTATAGGAATGCATTAATCAGAAGTAGTAGAATAAGGTTCGATGCAAAAGTCAAAACAAAAGAGGCCGACTAAAATAATGGAAACACAATTGATAAGTTGCCCCACCCTTCCCTTTCCTTTTCGGAAAAAAAAAACTATGTTTCTATAGGTCCGCATTATTCAAAATATTGAAAAAATAACCGAATTAATTTCAAAATTTAAAAAGAAGACTGTCAGCTTAGATCCATGTTTGTATCTTTTTGTTTTTGTATGGGAGAAAAATATCAAGCAGCTGTTATCACTTTTTCTAATTTTTCCAGTCTAGTAAAAACAAAAGCAAAAAACTAGTTTTTTTTGCTAATAGTTTTTTTGGTAATATATATTAGGGAGGATAAAATATCTTGCTTCTTTTTCGGGCAAGCTTGGGCTAGCGCCGCCACTAGACTGTCACTTCATAGTAAGTTCGGTCAGCATCTTCGCTCGAGAGCTCGGTTGATGGGCTTGTTTAGGCGGAGATACCCAAGACAAGACTTCAAGGTTAGAGAGCAACGTACACGGCAAATTTTCTTCTTCACCCGGTGCCTTGGGTCAAAACCCGATGATGCGATGAACTAGTTACCAGCCACGCTGTAAGGAGCATGATGAGGGCAGCCGCCTACTCGCTAACATGGCAGTCGATGCATCTTCATACTTGCCGAGCTGCACTATAAAAAGGGACATATCCTTTCTCATAAGTAATGAACACTCCCTCTCTTCTGACTTTCTCTTTCTAGAACCAGAGTTCTCTTCCTTTTCTTTTTTTTTCTTCTTTCAATAACTTGATTGTTAGAGATCTGTCATCGGAATAGTTCTAAGTGGTCATTCTCACTGTTTTTGTCTCGCAAATCCGCTAAGGAGCGTCCCGTCACCAGAATCACTTGCCAGCCACCGCTAACGTCTACGTTCAATTTTCTATCACCCCGCAATCGCACTTTATATTTGTCTTTTTCACATGCAAATCTTAAGAGAAAAACATAGCACAAATTTTTCTTTTGAAAAAAAATTGGGTTTTGGATCCATAAAAGCCCAGAATTAGTACTCGGCCTGGCCCAGTACAGGTTCTTCATGTCACGGAGACCCATTCCGTCGCTTACCAAAACAGGCCTTTTGGCCCAACAGCTGGTCCATATGCCTAGGGTTTCAACTTTTCACGGATTTCGCTTCCCACCCCCCACTATATATTGTACGTACATAAGCACCTTCTTTCTCTATTTCATAGGGTTTCCAGAGGCCACAGCACAGATCGAGCTTACAAGTTTTCGCCATGGGGAGGAGTAAGTACCTTACGGTCTATGTATACATGTGTAATGAATACATACGAATTTATGTGTTTGTGTATGCATATATACGTGTTTACGTTATGATATTTTCTCTGAATCGTGGATTTTGTACTGCTTGTTTAAATTATGCTTGGATTATCTGTGCGATTGTAGGAGCTGTGTTGTTTTCTGTTTAGACCGATTGAAGATCTGAATTTTCTGATCTAAATTTTGGCAATCGCTGTTAGATTTCGCTTCGTATATGTGTTTAAGCTTTTCGTTTAATTAAAAATTGAATTGAAAATCTTGAAGCTACTTGTCTTCGTCTTGTTGCTGGGATGTAATTTTTTAATCCTCTGGTTAATGGCGGGTACGGGTAAACGCAGAGGGCCAGGAATTTATTTGTGTGTGGAAAATTATTAAAAACAATTTAAACATATTTTT
>BRYE01000013.1:10042500-10047500 GCA_030159115.1 Actinidia arguta var. hypoleuca | reverse complement strand
ACAAAAACAAAAAACTGGTTAGTTGAAATAGAAGAAGTTATGCCTTACTCATCATTCCAAAAGGGGCTAGAGGCATAGAACTAGAGAAACATCAACACAAAGCTTGGCAACTAATACGTATCGTTTCAAGTCTTCCCAAAATATTGAAAATATCATACTATTGAGTTCTTATGGGAGGACTACAATTTACCTATTTCCAATACTGTTTAATTTTTTTTTCCTATCCTCTTGAGACACATGGAGCTATAACTGACAAAGAAATTAGCGCAGAAAGGAGAAAATGCACTGTTGTGACACAATGTAATTTAGTTTTTGCAACTAATGAAACAAATAGTGTAGAGAGTCGAAAATGCTGAATGGTTATCTACATCAATTTTTCATACCTTTGTAGACACACGGAACTTAATTGAAGTGAGAGACCAAAAGAAATTAGTAGGTAAGGGGAAAATGCAGCAAAGTTGTCTATATTAGTATTCATAGAACTTTTTACCAATTACTTGGATGTTTGGATTGTTTCTGCAAAGGCCCAGATCGTGAGTGGGCCTGAGTTCGGACCTAGCAGACCCAATGGGTTTTTCCCAGCAACGTTAATGGGCTGGGCTGGTTGGCCCTAGTTTCTTGGGCGAATCATGAGGGCTAGTTTGGCCGGACAGGTGGATGAGCAATCATCCAGACGGGTCGACTACCAGAGCTAAACCGGACGAGTTGTAATAATCAAACTGGAGAACAACGACCCAAATTGTATATTGAATGCATGCTCATAGCATGCACGTTAAGTATAACTACCCCAAAATTGTTGGGGGGACCTCCTAGTTATCTCACTGCAAATAATGAAAAGGAGAATGTGGAAGTGTGCTGGACACATGACTATAGATGGCGTGGAAGTCAAGGTGACTTCATCTATAAAAGGCGTACAATTGAGAGCTCAAAGTAAGAACTTCTAGCCCTATTAAAACTCTGCCAAATTGAGTTTTCATCTCCCTTTATCATTGACTTAAGCATGGAGGGTCTTTCCGGCTAAATCTCTCGGCTGGTAAGCCTTAATAGTGTTCTCTTTAGAGTGAAGGAGAATAATATTTTACCATGCAACCTATCATGTAAAATAGAGCTTGTGATATCTAGGATTGCTCTAATTTCTAAAACAAGGCTTTAAATAAGACATTATCTCTCTCTCTCTCTCTCTACTATGAGACAAAAAATATTGAATTTGAATATTTTCTATAACATTAACATGGGTTGTTCCTGGATCTAGATCGAGTCAACACATGGCGACCTAATTGAAAATATCCATCTATTTTGTAGATGGAATTTGGACGTCGGGGTTGATTGCACATGTTTATATAGTTAAGGGTGTAAAGTGAGAAAATTATTAGTTAAAGGGGCAAAATGAGAATTACTCAATATTTTGAGGCAAGTTTATCCCTGTATTGCAATGCCATGTAATATGACCTTGTAAATGTATATAATAGATTTTTCACATACGACGCCAATTGTGGGGTTCTTGTGAGAGAGTTGATAGACGAAAATCGAGAATAGACAACTACGGAGGCCCTGCAGTGGTCATAAAGGTTGGTACCAGTTGGCAACTTGGCAGTACCCTAGCTATAGCACAGAAACGATAAGTCAGCCGCCGAAGCTATTTCTGGGAAATGGCTCTCCGACGGTCAAGTTAGATGACGGAGTAAACGTGTATATGTTTTTCTTGCACTAAATCACGTACCTTCGTGAGAACAACAGTTATTCTCTTATAGTCCAGCTTAGCGCGTGCCTTGATGCGCTAGTTGTCTTGTCGCCCGACAAACTGCAGCTCGACGTTCACTCATGCACGCCGTCTGCTGTGTCAGTGAGTAAGAAGTTGACCCAGCCATGCCCCTGCGGCCTGACCAGTAGCCTGTCATCATTTGGATGACGTCTTCACCTTGATATGGGGGCCATCAGAAGAGATTTTGACGTATAAGACACCTTCTGTCACCTGATATCCCTTGGTAATTCTGCCTGTCATTGTCCTTCGTCCGAGCTTTAGCGCGGTTAATACTCCGAGCCTGCCAGGTAGCGACAGCTCGGCAGTAGCGATATCTTTAGCTCGGACGGTGACCGTATGTGGTTACATCTGCACCAAGCTTCGGTATGGAGACCCTCGAGCTAGCTTATTGGCAAAAGTTTGACGGAGTTCCCCACCCTAACGTGACCAGATTCTGTCCTGGTACGTTTTGTCCATTTACACGAACGATAACATATCAAACTAAACACATGCATAATCTTATATAGATAGAGAGTACGAGTAGGTGCCGATGAGAGGAGTGAGGAGGAGGGTGGCGCTGATCCAGTTCTCGGAGACTTTGTGGTGGATCTTGTCGGGCAGGTCCTTCCAGAGACCAGTCATCACCTTCTGCTGGAACGGCGACAGCGCGTACACCACCACCTTCATCCTAACCGGTATCTTCCCCATCTCCGCCGCTTCTTTTAGCTTACCAGCCTTCTTCTCTGGCGATTGCTTGATCGGATAGTCAGTCTCACTTAGGAACCGATAGGCTATTTTTTTTAACTATTGCGAAGCGAGAGTGTTCAGAGAATTCCCAGAAGCGTGGGCTTCTTATTTGCCTGATGGGCTTTTTTGGGCACCAAATCTGGGCCTCAGAAAAGATCTACAAGGCGATGTTTGGAATGGCAAAAAAATAATTTTGGATTTTAGTCATGCAATTTTTTTGGGGGTAATTAATAGCCACGCATTTAATTCATTGTTTGGATACCAAGTAATTTTGCGTTTGTTTTCATGCCACTTTATCATTATGATACAGACTCAAAAATTATCCGTCCAATCGCAAACCAAATGAATAAGAAAAAAAGAGTTTTTAGTCAAATGCGAATTCACTTGTTACAATAACAATGCTATTTTTTTTAAAATTTTGTTCCCATTTCCTAGAAAAAAAAAAGGAAAAAACTTTTACACATTTTGTAATTTCTTTATTTTTCTTTTTGCTACCACAATCTAACCACTTAGAATAAATTGAATTATTTTGTAGTATTGTTTTTGTGTTTTAGCGATTTTTTTATATTTTAGTTAAAATAATTACTTTTTTTATTCATCTCAATTGGAGGAATTGAAAAGGTTAAAAAATATATTTTTTTACATAAAAACCACTAGAATCCAAATTATTCTAGAATAAAATCCAAAATAACAAAAAAATTGGATTAATTTAGATTTTAGTAATTTTTTGGGAAAAGAAAATATTCTGCCAAGGAAAACAAATAGAAAAGTAAATATTTTTAACCCAAAAATGAAAAATTAAGACAGATAATCTAATATAATTCAATTTATCTCAAACAAATGTTCTTCCCATTTCCTAATTCCATTGAAACACAACAGTTTCACAAAGCAGAAACAATTATAGTAAAAGGAGGGAATAAAGAATGAGAATGAATTAGATTGTGAAAGACATAACACCAAAACAAGATTCATTCGGTCTGTCTACAATTTTTTTTTTTAAAACTCGGCATTCGATCAGAACGACGGACTAATTCTACAGAATTAATTCTACCATCTACTAGTATCGGGCTTAATTAAAATCGGGACAAAGCTCTACATGAACTAATCTAAAGAATTACTGTTGAATTACGATTTTAAAGAATAAATCTCCTAATCATGTTCAAACTCTCGCTTAACCAATTCCATGAGATTGGGTGTGGTCTACCTCACTCATTCTTCTCCATCACTGGTCTTGTTCTCGTCCCCGTCGCCATTGGTACCTTCCAACCCCCAAAATCTCTCGTTTCCAACGCAACACTTCCTTCTGCAACCTTCTCCAATCTCCCAATCCTTTTCCTCTGTCTCCACTTCTTCACCAGCATCACCACCACACCCAATAAACCCAGCAAAATACACCCACCAATCACCCACCATTCATAATAATTCCACTTCCTATAAACACCATCTCTAGCGCCAGTAGACTGTGGCGGTGGTGGTGAGGAGGAGGCAATGGACTCGGCGACAATGGAGAAGTGGCCTTGTTTTGTAACCAAACACACATCCCCATCAACCACATTGTCAAACTCCACAGACCCATCTAAATCAAACCAAACACACTTCATCAACGACCCATTTTGCCCTAGTTTCGAATCGTGAAACCTAATCACAATGGGTTTCTCCGAAGCCCTCAGATCCAATTCGGGTAAATTCTGGGCGGGCAAATTTGCCCCGTCGTAGGCCAAAAGGCCCAGAATTGGAGAGAGAAAGTCGTAGCCAGGCAAGGGGTAAAAAAGGGAAGACCAATTGCCCAAATTGTGGTAAACCAGAACAAGCCTCTCCACATAGGGCTGCTCCACCACGCCAATCGGTATCGAGAACTCTTTGAAGTTGCTGAAGCCTCTGGTTCGGAGGCTGCCGCTTCGGAGCCTGACAGCAGATATTCTGACTCCGTCGAGGCTAGCCGGGGCGTGGCCATCATAGGGGATGCCAGTTCTGGGGTCGGTGAGGGATTTGAAGGCGTGGGCCTGGAGGAGGGAGTCTAGTGAGCGAGCTGAGAGGTCAGAGAGTGATTGAGGTGTGATGAGAGTTGGTAAAATGGTGAGAAGTAAGCAGAGAGTGGTGAAGGGTCTCATTCAGGGCTTGCAGGAATTGAGAATTTGCAGAGTTTCACAGATCTGAAGTTTTGGGAAATTAGAGAAGGGGTGAGACTTCTGAAGAAGGGCTCTGTTTTTGCTGTAAATGAGACAGGGCGTACAGGTCAGAGTTTGTTATACTAGGGATCACGTGCATATTGCTTTCGGTTTGTACAACATTTTTTCAAAACATCTTTTCGTTTCAGTCATAACTGAGGAGTGAGAGACTGTGACAGAAAATTTAAGAAAAAGAGTGAAAATCTGTATTTAAATGGCAGAAGATTTAAGGTGGCAAACTTGAATGTGGGATGTCAGATTCATGACTGTTAAAAACGATACTATTCTAATTATTATGAGAATTAATAACTGGTAAATTTATGGCAAAAGAATCAAAGTCAAAT
>BRYE01000013.1:10020000-10022500 GCA_030159115.1 Actinidia arguta var. hypoleuca | reverse complement strand
TATAGAAGACATTAAAGTGACCAACGTGTGCCTAGGACTGTAAAGTCGCTTATTTTGTTAGCCCAGTTTCGTTTAAGTTTTTTAGGATTTTTTAGTTGATTTTAGTGAATTTTTTTACTGTTTGATCAAAATTTATATTTTTTTAATTTTTCTTAACAAGGAAGTTCAAGATTTTATTTAATTCAAAAAAAAGTTTACTAACTAAGAACACAAATTATTTTTGACAAGAAATACCCATTTAAAAGTGGTTTCTAGCTTTTTTTTAAATTAAATAAAAACATTACCCTAAATTGGGACCAGGGGTCCTGCGGGAAGTTGGCTCCCTGCAGGATTGCAGGGAGCCAAAACGACGTCGTTTTGGTCAATTTTTTTTCTTTTCAAAACGACGTCGTTTTGAGAGAATATATTATTTTGAGAGAATATATTTTAAAGGTAAAACGACGTCGTTTTTGATTCCCTGCAACCCTGCAGGAGCCAATCACCGCAAGAAACCCTCGCCCCTAAATTGGACCTTAATATCCAAAACAGTTTTTATGTCATTTGAATCATGTTCCATCACCGCAGTCTGACAAAGTGTCACACTTCATTTGTAGCAGTCTTACAAAATGACTGGTAGACAGGTCGAGTCTACACAGTATTTGTCTACAAGTACTGCCTGCCACAAGAGAGAGAGAGAGAGAGAGAGAGAGAGAGAGGAACCTATAAAAACACTAAATCTAGTAATGGTCTAAACAAAACCACCACCACATATATGCTATTTACCCTACAGATTTAACGAGAGTCCCATTTTATTTCCGTCAAAACTCAGAAGTGTAAATGGAGCGAATATTATTTTATTTCTATTTTTGCACTATGCTCCTTCAAATTGTATACTCATTACTAATTTGAATTGTAGGGCCGTTTGGAATAGATTTTTTGTTAATTTTTTTCTTCTAATTTTATGTAAGTGTATGAATGAGAGCTTTTTTGGAGAGTTTCTTTTTCAATTTTACCTAAAAAAAACAAAAAGTGATTTTTTATTTTATTTTTTTGGTTTATTTGCTTACCCCAAACGGAGCATATAGTAAAATTAACGACATATAGTTTTATTCTGAACTCATGTCAGTGATCTGAATAATTTATTTAAAAAAAAATATTAAGATAACCAATAATGTAAAAATCATTTTTAATAGAATATTTAGTTATATAATCAAAGTACATTTGGTCTGGTTTGAAACAAAATAGATTTTTTAGTAATTTTTTTTTAATTTTTTTACCTTTTTAATTCCACTAATTAAAAAGTAAAAAAAATATCTGAAAGATAAAAGTATAAATAATTAAAAAATATAAAAAACGGGGGATATATTCTAAATATTATAATTTGTAATTTCAATAAAAGTAATCAATTCATGTGATTACACCTATACCCAAACAAAATGATTTAAACTCTTATACTCTAAAAAATTCTAGTAATTCATCATTTTGGCTAGTGATTTTTATATTTATATATTTCTTAATTGTATTATATTTTTTTATGAGAAAATTTGAATTAAATAATTATCTTTACTCAAATATTTTTACTATGTAAAATGATATTTTTTTAATTTTTTAGTAACTTATAATATGTATGAGGCTAAAAAAGTGTTCTCTCTCACTAATGTTGTGTTTGAATTCTGAATTTGACGAGATAAAATAAAATTATAATAAAAAAAATAATCGATTTAGGTGTTTGAGATCATTGAATATTTTTATTTTATTTTATATTTTATAAAAAAAATTTGTTCAAACACAGATAAAAAGTAAGGCGAGAGAAAGCGCTATACGTGTATAAATACATATTCCCTGGTTGCCTTAAGACACCACCACCATCATCATGTTCATATCCTGAAAAAAATCTTCAGAGAAAAAGAAAGAAATATTCTAAAAAAACTTTTTTTTTCTCTCTCTCTGTTGCCAGATTTGTATAGATCTTCATATAATATCTCGCTTTCCTTTTTTTTCTGATTCTCATGAGGACAGCGACCCATCACCTCCCTCTGTCTGTTCAAACTCTTCCGTAATTTCTGTTTCTCTCTCTCTCTCTCTCTCCAACTTTTCCTTTCCTATTTTATTTCAGTCATTGAAATTAGGGTTTGTGCAAGTGAAACTGAACATCATTGCTGCTATTGGATTTTTCCACTGCTTAAATAATCTGCTAGAAAATTTGTTAGCTCAAATGAAATCTCTTTATTTCTATTATTAATGTGCACAATGCATGAGAAGGTACTGTTTTTTTTTTTTTTTATCTTTAGATTCTGTGAAAAAAAGTAAACACTTAACCTCTAGATTTAAAGTTTTTCTTGTGTGTGGGGAGATCTCTGAACTCAAATATCTTGGTAATGCGTGATCTTATGTGTTTATATATATATGCAATGTATGTGTTGTTTGATCTAGATCAGAGATATTGGTAATGCATGATCTTATGTGTTTATAAATATGTAATATATGTGTTGTTTGATCTCATTAATTTTATTTTATTTTT
>BRYE01000013.1:10010000-10017500 GCA_030159115.1 Actinidia arguta var. hypoleuca | reverse complement strand
AAGATCAGATCTTAAGAATTCTATTACAGAAAATTTGGCCTGCTTGATCACAATTCAGGAGGTATGTATTTGATCTCTTCTCAAAACTCGAATCGAAATACGAAAAATCTTACAAGTTTTCTTTATTTTGTTGCAGATTTGTTGAGAACACTTATTGGAAGGTGGCTGCTTTCAATTCTTACTGCATGATGCCACTTTTTGTATTTGTGTTTTTTTGTTTTGGACTTTCTAAACCTAGTGTTTTTACTTTTGGGGCTGTGTTTGGAAACTATGAAAAGAAATGGAAGAGAAGGGAACATCATAATTTTCCTCTTCTTTTGTTTGGTTTTGAGTTTTTTTTGGAGGGAAAACTAGTAAAAATTCGATTTCTTTATCATTTATAAAACTTTCTTTTAACATTCTTCCCTCTTTCTTTCAATTTTCTTTGTTATTTTCTTTCTTCTTTCTTCTAAAATCCAAGTTTTTTCTTTTCTCATTTTCTTTTCATTTCATTGCAAAAACCCAAACGACAACAATAAATAAACTAAATTTTCCCCAAGTCTTCATTTCAATTACTATTTAAATTTTCTCATCCTTACTAATTTTTCTTTCCACAAATTCCAAACATAGCCTTATTTTTTAAGAAAGGGAAAATGTTTCTACTACTAGCCCTTGGGTTCTTTTTCTTGTTATCTAACTGCAAGTTTATTTATTTTTCTTTCATTAGTTATGCAAAGAGAAAGAAAAAAGGAAATAGAAAACCACTAATTTTAGTTAGTGACACACAGAAACCAAATACAAAAAATGAAAAATAAAATACCAATCGCTCTGGTGATGCCACACATTTATCTTTGGTTCATTATTATGTTAGTTATAATGGTATTTCTTATCCATTTTATGGTTCATTTTTGTTTTTGGTGTTTTAATATGCTAGCCCATCTGTTTCACTATCGATCATTACTCTTTGTAGAAGCTCTGATTAATGCAGATTTTCATAAATTTGTATATTTGTTATATATTTTAATACATTTTATGAATATATATATATATATATATATGTATATATATATATTAATATATTTTTTGTTTATTAAGCACCGTTTAATACATATTCCATATTAATATTAGCTACCATTTATGGCCTAATGGGCTAAATTAAGTGGCTAGGCGTCGGTTGGAACTTGAAGCTAATTAATTTATGTGTTTATTGGCATTCGTGAGTTGTATTCATTGAATATACCTCTGGAAAACTCTCCCCACTAGGACTAGGTCATGTTGGATTTGGTTTGGACCTAGACTGATTTGAAAGGGCATTGATTTATACACACTCTTTTTTACTAAAGACACTTCTATTTGTTTTTTATTTTTATGATACAAGGTTCCAATAACCTCCTTATCACTTTTTTTAATTATACAACTCTTTATGCGTTTAAACTATTTTTGATACAGCTATTCATTTTCTATTATTGAATCGAATGCATTAATCCAAAATATTGATGACAACCTGGCAAGTTTGGCAAACCTAAATTTAGCACAAAATTTGTAGAAGTACGAGTCTATGCTCGCATTTTTATTATATTTTTTGATAGAATTATATTATTAGTGTAAAAATGAATAAAATAAAATATAAAATAAGAGTACAATATTTGTAGAATAGAGAGAATAGATATAAAGAACGTGGTTAGTTAAATGATAAAAGTTAATTTTTAATTATACTTAGACATAAAATTGGCTAATATAATGGAGAGTACTACTACGGTTTCAGAATTTAGACTAACAAAAAATTATAGAATTAAAAATAAATTATTTAGATTGACTTGAGTGTGAATTTTAACTTTTTATTTTGATTTTAAGAAATTTTTGATTTCAAATTACAAGACTTTAGCGTTACTAAATGATGAAAGTGGCATGGTGGAACCAATGGGAAACCCTCTTCTATATATATAATATAGGAAAAATTATATATAAAAAAATCAGGATTTGACCACGAGAACAAATTAAAATTTACATTTTCAATTGTAATAAATCGAATTTTATAGTTTTAATTCGGTAACAATTTAAATCATCAATTAGTCTTTGTCTTAATGGAGCTAGTTTGAAATGGTAGAGCTTAATTTGTTTTCATGATGGGTATTTTATGCAATTTTTCCTATAATATATATATATATATTTCTATGCAAAATATACTATACACTACTATTCGTTGAATGAATCACAGCTCAACCTCGGTTGGTCAAGCCGCTGGTTGAACTGTGTTTCTATAATATATATATATATATATATATATATATATATATATATATATATATATATATATATATATATATATATATTTCGAAGCAAAATATAATATTCTCCGGTGTTCTATTGGCTATGACCAGCGGCCTGAATATTTTTATTTTTGGACCTGTTCATGGTTCACTTCTTTTGTGGAACCAAACTCATTATTTTAAAGTCTTCGAAATTAAAATGAAAGAGATCATGCGGGTGCTTGTGTGTAAAGTAGTCATCTGAAACTATAAACAATACCACTTCATTGGGTGGATCGAGAAATGGAAGTACAATTATATTGATTTTGGTAACAATACCGAGAGGGAGGCATGTGTTCTCTCTCTCTCTCTCTCTATATATACTTTCTTTTTGAGGAGATTGGCCATTCCTAATTTTTAGATTCCTTACAAAATTGTGTTGTGTTGTCATATTGCATGAACGTTGTTGTTGCGCTTGCCACATAAAATTATGTATGTTAGTATATATGAAATTAACGATGATCGACACGTGTTGAAAACGAATGTATTAGTACAATAATACTAAATAATTAGAAAATTACCAAAAAGAAAGTTCATTTGTGGGTCCCATTCATTTTAGCAGCGGAGTAACACGATAGATCAACTTTAAATTTACACATCCTCTCTTGGAGTATAATTTTAGTAAATTCTTTGTACCACTGATCACAACACTTGAAAAATTACAACATTTTGAACAATTTTACGCACCACAACTTCGAAGTTGAGGAGATTCATTTAACACACATTTGCATGACAAGGTGGGGAAATCACCTCTGGAATGGTCTGCAGGGCTGGTTTCCAGCAGGGGCGGACCCACCCTCAGCCGAGGGTAGGCGGCCGCCCCCCTGAAATTTTAGAAGAAAAATAAATAAATTGGTTAGGATAAAAAAAAAAAAATTAAATTTGTTTTAAAAAAATTGCTATTAATATATAAAATTTATAATATTATCCTATTCATTGTATTATCTTCGAATTTATCATCTTATTCAGTGGCTCCGGTGACCAGAGGGACAACTGCCACCCTCAATTTTTTTTTTTACCTATAGTTTAAGAATTTTTTTACAATTTTCCCCCTTAAAAATTATAAATGCCCCCCCATAAAAAAAATACAATTTGCCCCCATGAAAATTTTTCCTGGCTCTGCCACTGATCTTATTGATGAAAAATTTTCGCCCATCCTGAAAAAAAAATCTGGGTCCGCCACTGGTTTCCAGGGCAACTTCTTGAAACCGAAGTCCTCTAGCCCCAAAACCTGACTCACCACCACCACTCTCAAACCCCGCGCCGCTAGATTCCGGCAGTGGCCTCCTCCGATGACTGCCTTTATTACCCCCTTGGAGACCACTATCAGCCCGCTGGCCCCGAGGCCCACACCAAACTCTCAAACACTGCATCATCCGCGACCGCCTCTTCCTGCACCAGGAAGTAGAGCCGGTGGCTGCTGAGCTGGCACACGTCCGGCAGGGCCCACCAGTCGGACGACTGGCACGGTATGACCTTGTGGTTAGGTACGAAACAACAATTTCCTTTACACGCGTACGTTGGGTGAATTTGAGCAGCTCACCATTTTGTGTCGCCACAAGAATTTGACGCAAGCTCAGGACAGAGGCAGGAGAGAGAGCCACTCATTAGCGGTGCGTTTGGTTGATGTTGTTATTTGGTTTTAGATTTATGTATGGACTATGGACTGTCCCATTTGAAGCTACGATGATAACAAGAAATATATTCTGTAGGGAATTCTTGTTTGTGATGAACTTCCCTAGTGACAAAGTCCTCATGGTGACCTTTATTTGTGACTTGTGTGCATATGCGAGATGTGTCTATGGCTATAAGGTCCAACCAATACTGATATTGTTACTGATAGCGCAATTTAAAACCATCCGATGATATTGATATCATTACCGATAGTGCAATTTAAAACCTTGTCTCATGATGACCTTAATTTATGCTTACTTTGGGTTTGTGACTTTTACGTGAGAGGGAGGTATATGTAAGATGTATCTAGAGCGATAAGGTCTAATGTTTTAATAAACTTTCAATATGATACAATTTTGTTTCGAAATTTATATATTTCAATATTTTCATCATATCGTACAATTTTCAGTGCATTGAAATAGAGAAATAGAGTTTTGGAAACCGAGGGAATTTTGAAAACTGAGAAATGTCTGTGATTGTGCATGCTTCTAGTCAAAATTCTATTTCCTTTGTTTTTTTCCAACCAACTATTGCAACTTCTAAATAGTAAGTTTACGAAATCAGCCAAAATTTAGAATTTTATCTGCTTCTACGCTTTGGGGAGGTGGATTTAAGATGGGTATGGCATCTAACAGGACTCTGAACAAACCCAGAATTCTGGAAAATATTTTCAAATTATCGAAATCATTTTTGCACGCAAAAAGAAAACAATAATTTTTTACTTCCAAAAACTTGAAAACAGAAACGGAAAAGAACATTGTACATAACAGAACCTTTTACATTTCCTTATCGACCACACACAAAGTAGCGCCTTTTAGATGAGGAATTTTATTGTAACAAACACACCAAAGAACTCAACTCCAAGAGATCATAATACCCATCAGTAATAACCTAAAGAACCCAACAATATTATACTTCTGGAAAAGAAAAAAAAATACACCCACGGTGTACGTCTCTCGCAAATGTCGTTCTCGATCAGTTCAATAGATAATTCAAAAAAGAAAAAGAACAGAGTAATCAGAGAATCAGAGCACTTCATAGCCATTAAATCTACAGGCAGCCCACCACCAGAATAGCAAAATGTTAACCTATACTACTCAGTCTCTTCTTAATTGTCCACTATTCTTTTTGTATCCATCCCTAAATATTTGTTCACTATTCACTTTTGATAAATAAAATATACTAGTATTCTCTTTTTACCTTTTCCTTCTTAAATTCAAAAAATGAAATATAGCTCCAAGTTCCAATAAAGTACAATCAATAACAAAACAAAAAAAAAGGAACGACAACATTGGATGCTATCATTATATTCTCAAAACATAACGTCACTTCGGAAATGAGTATGTATTGAAGGGTAAATTAGGAAAGTTAAAAGTTCCCTAATTTCGAAAAGGGACAAATAAAAGGAGATGGATGGGGGAGCACAATTTATCATGGAAAATTTGAAAAAGAAAAATTTACCATTTCAGTGATTTCTCAGAGTGCAATCAACAAGCCAATCCCTATCTGTGTTTGTGAAGCTAGCACAAGTTCTTAGAGACTCAGAGAGAGAGACAGAGAGAGGGAGGGAGAGAGAAACTTTGCAATGGCAAAAAACACTGAATTTTCCTTCCTTATTAATTTCTGCTATGCTGACAATTAATTGATAATAAGTGAAGACTATTGTACATGACACATACAAAAGATGACTCGAAATTTTGTGTTAAAATATGTAAATATACATTTGTTCATACCAAAACTTTGATGGATGTATCAACTCCATCAGCAGTATTATTTTGCTGCCCCCAGAGCTGGGCATATCGTCCGGCCTTTGACAAGAGAATTTCATGTGGTCCTTGTTCCACCACCTTGCCATTCTCAAGAACTATAATCTGATGAAAATAAATCAAAGCATCAAAATCAACGAAAATAATCAAAAAGATGTCAAAATTATAGAAAGGGAAGCACATAACCATAACAGAGGCAGACTGACAATCCAAACAAAGCTTAATGCATTCCACTTGGGAACCTAAGCAACCTAATCCGCCTAAGTAGGGCGGTAGATTGCGTGAATTTGCGAATTGAGTGCGAAACACGGTCAAAAGCGTGAAATTTGTTTGGCCAAATATGCAAGTTATAAAACGAATCGACTCTAAACGAGTCATGCACTGCCACATATGCAGAAGACAACACATGCTAGTGCGCAGCTTGCAGCCAGCCCTTATCTACCTATGTTCCTGTATGATAAAGGCACAAATGAATAAGGTTTCTTATATGAAGCTGGAAGCTTGATGCTTTCTCTTCTACCCGATGTGGGATTGTGTCAACTGAAGAGGATTTTGTGATATAGCAGAAGCCTGATGCTCCTGCCATGCCAGATTGCCCATTTAAAGCAACAAAATAATATCTATAATGAAACTGGATTACATGACCGAAAGATATTTTGGTATATAAATATTTGATTATGAACATCTGTAAATATAAACGCTCTCAAGGTACTCTTGACCCCATAAATTTAGAAATTGACGCTCTCAAGGTTCCCGCTTCCACTCTGCGAACTGGTTACTTAGCTTGGAATTGTGCATTCATCCGAAAACCCGAGAAATGAAGAAAAAATAGATATTAAAACCAGGCATTGGGTAGTGGCATTCATACGTTCAGCTAGAAAGTACGTCTCTGAATTGTTAAACCGGTCAGGAATTCTATGTATGCACATCTTTGCCAAAAATAATTACTATAAATAAATAAAGGAAAAAAGGAACATTGATAAAAATGATGATGGAACTTGAGAAAAGGGATAGAAAGTAGAATACAATTGAACAAGAGCCATTTATACTTGGGCACTATTTAGTACTCCCTCCATCCCAAATTGTTTATCTATTTTTTGGGAATACTACTTTTTAAGGAGTCAAAGGCAGCACACAAAAACTTTTAACTTTCCAAAAATATCCTTCAACAATTTGAAAATATCTAAAAGTAGAAAAAGTGGAATTGCCATGTTAATTCAAAAGAGAGGGCAAAAGAGGAAATCTAATATATGTCAGCGGTTGCCTTTTCAAAATGAAAAAACATTTTATGACCTCCAAAAAGTGAAAAAGTGGATAAACAAAGTAGGACGGAGGGCGTAATGCTTTTTCATGTGCTTCCTAGTTACAAGAAAAGCAATGCAATGCTCATTCTAACAAAAATTCCCTCCTGCAGAAAAACAAACGATCATGCTTGTGTATGAACCTTAAGTGTCATTGCGATGCAGATAAACGTGCAGAGGAAGCAAAAGGGGACAAATTTAGTCGTTTAAGATGAAATAAACCCACTTTCTAATCAAATTGCAATGCTGTTCGATGCATGTGAAAACGAGTAATATATCCCAAGTATAACCTTGAGAAATGAAACACAAAAAAGGGCAGAAATTAAGAATGCTTACCTCATCACACTGCATCGCTGTCGTAAGCCTATGAGCTACAAAGACCGAAGTTCTGTTACTAGCAAGGGACTTCAAAGAAGTTAATATCTCTGCTTCCGTTGTGCTATCAAGTGCGCTGGTAGCTTCATCACAAAG
>BRYE01000013.1:9992500-10005000 GCA_030159115.1 Actinidia arguta var. hypoleuca | reverse complement strand
GACTCAGAAAGCCTTTGTACTTCCAAGTGTGAGGGAAGGAGATAGACCTTGACCAGTTTGCAGACACCCAAATGCCTGTCAGCCCAACACTGAACCACAACCTTCTCAAGCAAAGGACCTGATGAACCCACATTCCAATCAAACCGACCAAACAAAGATGCATAAAAGCCTTAATCTCTCTACGCAATAACAGTTCCACTTCCCCACCCTCATCATCCATATCAGAACAGTAGCGTAAGAAAAATGCTGATCTCTCTTATAGAACGAATCAGAACAGTTCCATTTCAGTTCTTCATTTAGAGCTTTCTGCCCCTTGCTCTTCCATAATGTAAGCTGAATCCAATGAGTATAAATTTTTTTGTGAAGAGTTACACTGTTACACATTTAATTAGTGGTCATAGCTCATTGCTCATACCTCTGATCGAGTAGAAGTGAGAGTTTCTTCATGAAGACTTGGTGAAGAATAATTTATATCTTTTGATGATAAAGAAACAAAACTGATGGTTCCACTAAAGCTTCATTTCAGAAAATCTCTACAAGCTAAGGGCATGGCCAATTTTACGTTATGGCTCTCATCTTAGTATCTTACCTACGAGCGTGTATGAAGACGCTCATGTGTGATATCAATATCTGACATCTTTCCCTGCACTCAAGTACAAATTAGTATTATTAAATACAACATATTTGTCTTTCATGTTGGCCCTCGTGATTGGAAGGACAGAATTACGAAACTTAAAGGTAGAAAGAGGCAATGGTTGATGAGACAAAAGATCTCCAAAAATTAGTATGAGAACTATAATTCTATAAAGAACAAAAAGTAATGAGTGCAAGAAGGCGTTCAATATGTAACATAAAGCAATGGATTTCTTTTGTTTGATTGCCTATAATGCAGGAGAGTTTTTGATATTGATGTGGCCCTCCCAGACAACTAACAATAGGTGGCCTCTTTAAAATGTGGATCCAATCTTCATGGAAACTGAATAGAGAAAGCACAAATCTTCTCTTATGGAAATTTGGATAAAATACGTCTAGATGGTTGTTTAGAGGCAACTACTCAAGGGGATACAAGAATACGAAGAGAATAAAGAGAAAGATCAGATTAAAATTTGGTGTGTCATGTACACATTAAAATAATTTCAGTTTAGTGTATCGTGTACACATTAAAATTTTAATAGGATTGAACCATGAAGTGCATAAATAAGAGAGAGTTCCTGCAAGTTTAAAGAATCATGAAACATCTGACATCTTACCACTGCCACTGGTTCCAACAATAGCAACACTCTTTCCAGCTGGTACAACAAAAGATACCCCATCAAGAATATTTCTGCCTGGCACGTAACTAAAGAAAAGAGAAACAAAGAGAGTGCATCAGCCAGAAATAAAACGCAAAGCCATAAACATTGTGGCATTGTTCACTACAGTTCAGATGCATTTCTAATTCACATACGTGGTAATCAAAACCCAAAGTATTTGTTAAAAACAAACAAACAAGGTTTTTCATAACAAAACAAAACAAAACAAATTTACTACAAGAACAGCTTCCTATTAAAGAATTTACCACAAAGAGATGCAACAATATTTCTGTTGTACTGCAGAGGTCAGAAAGCATACGAACAAAGAGACTGTACTTGTTTCATGATGCAACTAGTCTCTTCAGGGAAGACCTAGTTTAAAGGACCCAGTATACAAACAATGATAAAATAAAGGGTAATAATTGTGGCTTCAAAGAATTCATGATGCAGCTTTGCAATGAGGAAATCACATTGAAGGCTGGATAATGAGCTTAACAGAAAGAAAAGCTCACAAGTACCACATAGATTAAACATGACCATGCAGAAAAGTTGAGAGACCCAATACCACATTTGTCCATTTTCAACATGACCAAAAGAATGTGTGTGTCCAGGGAAATTTTAAAACATAGACCAAAAGTTTATAGACCAAAAGAAGAATACATTGTGATGTCATTTTTATTTATTTATTTTTTTATTTTTTATTCTTGTTATTGTAATTATTATTTTGCAATGTGCCCATTTGACAACTATCTCCCATTGTTATAAGCACTATACACGCACAATGTGTAATCATGATGTGCTCGAAAACACGTAATGTGTTTTTGCTCACAAATCAGATGTTTCCAACTTCTGCGACCACATCCAGGGAAACAAACAAGAACCTGAAGTGAACATTGTCAAATTCAATGTTGCCCCCTTTAAACTCCAAAGGCTTTGCATCAGGTTTGTCTCTAATTTCAGGCCTCTCCTGCGGTCAGCAAGGAAGACAAACATAATATATTCATTAAAACTGAACTATAATTTACAAAACTGTAATTTGACAACAAATGGTAATGAAATAGCATAACAAAGACAAAATTGTAAAACAACTGCCAAAATCCAATCCACTTATTTGGCCAACTCCAAATTCATTCCAAAAAAGGTCAAGGTGGAATCCCCAAATGACGAGTTTGATAACAGAGAAGATGTAAATTTGAATAGATTGTTGAACAACACAAGTAGAAAACGAAAGCAAACTCATCCACAAGGAGAGAAATTACTGTAAAATCTAATAAGGACAAAATAAGGCAACATACAATTTGTTTCTTTTCTAATAAGCTGTAAAGCATGGACACTTCATTAAATTCACCGTATCCATTTCTGATGTGTGTTGGACACACCAACACTCTTCAGACATGCACGGAAACATGTCGGATGTGCAACTTGGCGTGTCTTTTTTTTTTCTCACAACGGACTTGTTGAGTAGGGCTGATAAACGAGCTGAACATAAAGCACAGTAGATTGTCCAATCTTGGTTTGAAAACTTAAAAAACTTTAAAAAAATATTAAAGCTTAGTTTGTTTATCAAGTGAACCGATCTCAAATGAGCTTTAATCGAACCGAGCTCCAATAGCTTGAATTTTTTAAACATTATAAGCTTATTGAGGCTAGTAATAGATTGTTCAAACTTAGTTTAAAAACGTAACGAACTTTAAAAATATGTCCCAGCTTTGTTTGTTTATCAAGAAAACTGATCACAAACGAGCTTTTAACAAGCTAAACTTGAGTAGTTTGGTTCGTTTATCACCCCTAATGTTGGGTACATGGCAAGGACATGTGTGTTTTCTGTCCAAATATGCCCCCGACACTAATATTAAAAGTTTTTAGTGGGTGTCAAATTGTACGAAGTTATGACTTTAAAATACAAAGAATAAGAAATGCACGCATTCTCAAACAAAATCTTAGCAGAAAATGGAAACATAGGAGAAAGAACAAATCTCTCATTTTAAAATAACTTCTTTATGCCTCTAAGATTTATATGTAGATTCTAGTTATGATTTCACATGGATTTTTGTTTAGTTTAATGTCGATTGTATTGATTGTAATTTAGGTACATAGTTTATATTATAGGAAATATTAGTTAGTATTCTGCAGCAATTTTAATTTATAATACGATATAAAAATATAAATGGTGTATAAAAAATAGAGAAATAATATGTATCCCTAACATGTCCATATCCTATTTTTTTGAAAATCATTGTGTTTCTGTCAGTATCTGTGATTCTTGGTTTTGACAGACATTATTGAAAAGGGGGAAACCAGAATGTATGAATACAACAACTCAACAACAATAATAAGAGGAAATCCAACATTTTCTTTTCTTTAAATTTTTTTTTCATTATTCATTAATTTTTTAGCACAACAAACAATAAAATGGGTAGGTCATGTATAGAGAATTGGAAACAAGATAAGGAAAAAAAAAAGAAGAAAAAAAAGAGCAAATTTTATGACACTTTCACCGGTGACTAAAAACATGGGCTAATAATATCTGTAGGGATCCAAGATTATTAAAGTCACATGAAGCAAACTAGACTTGTTGTATCTGAAACTGATAAAGAAAAATATAAGAAACTGCTAAATACCTCCAGCAGCTGAAACATGGACTTCATGTCAACAAGACTTTGTACCGTCTCACGGTATACACTGCCAAGGAAGTTAAGTGGAAGAGACAGCTGGAACAGGAGCCCGTTTACCATAACCTACCTTCCATGGATAAGTTATGCGATTCATCATTTCAAATATACAAAAGTTCAATGAGTGCAATTATTAAGAAGGAAATTACCAGATCACCAACTGTCATCTGGCCGTCCATAATGCCATGGGAACACAACACCATAGCTGCTGATAGGGCTGTGCTAAATATTAAGTTTTGTCCAAAGTTCAAGGAGGCAAGGCTACGTTGCGTTTTTAAAGCAGCATCTTCATACCCTGAAAGAAAAATCATCATCAAGACTCAACTGAATAAAAAAGAGAACCATCAAATTAGGCATTTAATTCCAATTAACCACTACAAGAACAGAAAACTGTAGCAAGGATGCTGTATGGCATATGCCGTATACCACCATTGCATTAATGTTATATAATATATATCCAGACCATTGACCGTCTCGTTTTGATGAGTATCAGATATATTAGCACGCTGAACAGTGTTTATGCATTAGAACAACTACTACAGTAACAAAACTTTATCCCAACCTCTTACTGCTAACTACTTAATGCTATTTGCCCTTCAACACTATATTCAATGACATCTTTAGTTCAATCAAAGGTGAAAAACTTCTATAACAATGAAACAACTCACTCTTTAAGAACTCATCATATTTTTGAACTTCATAAGCCTCATTGTTGAAATATTTCACGGTCTGAAAATATAACAGCAATAAGTAAGGAAAAAAGGAACAAACAAAGGAAATAATGCATCTAATATGAATTAAAAAAAAAGATATCTTTGAATGATACATTAACACTTCACCTCATAATTGATTAGTGAATCTATTGCCCTCGTATTCGCGTCATTATCAGCTTTGTTCATGGCCTTCCTAAACTTAGTCCTCCACTATTGGAGACAAGAGAAGAGTAAAACTTAAAGAGGAGAAGCATTGCAAAAATCTCGTAAGATTAAGAGACGCCAAAAGTACACGGTATCAAGTTTGGCCAAACAAGTATCAGGTTACAACAACGTCTATGGATATGAAGTAAAATGACTTGACTGATCTGTGCAGTGCATATCACAGTCAGAATCCCAGTTTCCGGGATGAAAAAATTATGAGGATACTATCAAAAAGATAAAGGAAACAAAACAAGCTCCTTAACCTACCAATAATAATAATAGAAGAACAAGAAGGATGTGCAGTGGATAACGAACCTGTGTTACTGTCAATGTGAAAATTACATATGCAGTAACTGATAGAGAAGTGATCCACGCGAACGGTGCACCAAATTTATATGCCAGAATACCTGATACCATAGAGATCTGGAAGGATACAGGTTAAATCTGAAATTGCATTCAGACGCCAATAGGCAAAAGCAGAGGAAGATATTCGATCCATGGAAAATATATCCCAGTCACTATAAACTAAACAATAGATTAAAACAAGAACGGCAACATAGCCAATATCAGTGAATCCAAAAGAGGCAAATGACTCGTTGCAAGGAAGCCCATAGACAACTGCAAACTGGTTAATCAAAGAAGTAAGGCTATAGAGTCATACCTCTAAGATGGTGGGGACAACATTGAATACCATGGCAGACAGGATAAAGTTTATGGCACGGCTACCACGATCAATAATTCGACTTAAAGCACCTGTTTCTCGACTGTAGAAGGAAAGAATCAGTAAAAACAGTAATTTTTCTTGCTACTTTAAATGTAGTAAGTGATTTAAGTCTATGAGACCTGCTGTGTGCAAAGAGCCACTTAAACCACTAGACTGGCAGCATCTTTGTTTAACTATAAGACACCTTTTTTAATTTATTGTAATAAGAAATAACAGTATTTGTATAGAAAGACATACTACTGCAGAAAAAACTACAAATTGAATAATGAAATATATAATATAGCTACTTTATGTATGTCCATTTATACACGCTTTGAAGGTGCTCCCGTTCTCAAGATATTTTTGAAACATACATTCTCCCACTCCCACTCCCACTCCCACTCCCAAAATTTGTGACTTAGGCCTTTGACAATAAATATTATACAGTATAGTATGCCATATTTAAAGTGAGAATCTGTCTTTAAATCATTTGACCCCATTTGTCCCTCTCAGCTGCAGTTATATTCCAAATGTGCCAGTTCTCAATATGGACCCCCAAAATAACATGCTGATATGATTTAGGGCTAAAAACTCTTTCCCTAAGCATCTAATGATGAACCTTGCAACTATGTTTGTGCACCATATATCCAGATATCCTGCTAGGTACATAATGCTGGAAACACATACTTCAGCCTTTAAACATTTAAAATTCGCTACAAATTAATGCTTTCCAAATTTAGTCATAATTCTTTACAAAAGCATCTCCATTGTTGTGTACAATTTTTTGGTGCTTCTGAATGTGCCTTCTAGAAAAGGTTCACAAATGAAGTAGTATAAAAATCTACCTTCAGTGGAAATTTTTCTGAGCCTATGAAACAAAGAGAACATATTGTGAAGGTAGCCAACAGGTTGTCGGGAATAACCAGATAGCGAGAAAAAAACACTATATGAAAAGAAGCAGTAGTCTCGTCAGATATAACTCTGGTTGGGGTCACAAAATCAACTAAATAACCTCATATCCTCGTAGTAAAGAAAAACACATAGGTAACTGCTACGGACTTGTCTTCACTTTCTAATGCAGAATGTTTGATGAAGAAAGCGGGAGAGAGGAAGAACAAGAGCTACAACCCTACACATAAAGGTCACAGCCTTAAACTCACAATTCCATTAACCAACTCTCACGATTACAATTCCAAAGCATCTTATTTATAGGCTCAAAACACTAACGAAAAAGGAAACAAGAATCTTAGCATCAAAAAAAAATATCATATATTCCTAATTAACCTAGAACTAAAGGAAACTAGTATGAAATAATAAAAGACACAATCAATAGATTTGAGAACACAATCAATAATAAAAGACACAATCAATCTTGACTAACTTGATGAAATAATCAGTTGGTGGAGAATCAATAGGATTTGACAATTTGAGTGTTTCCTCTTCCTTGGGCAATACCGGTGGTTGTCTTTGGCAATATAGATGGTTGTTTGAGACTTTCTTGCTATTCAACTATGACTTCTTCGACTTCAACATCTTCCGAATGTTCTTCCACTTTAACAAAATTCTCAAAATCAACGTCCTCATATTCTTCAAGATGTTGTTGAGGAGTTGCGGAATTATCCCTGGAAAGGTGAGCCAATATCTTCTCCATAGCTGCTTGCATATAATGCATTTGCTTTATCTACTTCAAATTACTCACCATGATGAATGAAAGCAACGAATCTGAAATAAATGGGAGAAAGAGGTTTTTTCTTTACTACTATTTTTTTTAAGTGGACTGGACTGGTAAAAGGGCTGACTGGTTCAGGTTTTGGTTGGGTAAGTCATGTGGGCTTTGGATATTTAAACAGGCAGTGGGCTCAAGGTTTTTGGGCATGGGTTAATGCGGCAAGTTTTAGGGCTTCCAGGTCACGGGGTTTGGAGTTGGGCAGTTGAGGTTGGATAAGGTAGGTGGATTGGGCTTAACTACTGGGCCAAGTCAATTTGGTTAATAGGTTAAATGGGCTGGTGGGTTAAATAGGGTTTGGAATGGGTAGGACCGGGGTTAAAGAATGGGTCTGGCTGGCAGGGTTTTCGCGAAGCGACAGGTCACAAAGAGGATGATAGCTCCCAAATCAATGGAGAGATGGAGTCAGCAAGATAGGGAGTCGATGAAAGAGTGTCGACTAGGTTTCAAAGAGAAGGAAACGGTTTTAGAGAAGGGTTGGAATTGATGGCAGCTTTAGGTGGTGGTGGTGGTGGTGATGGTGAAGGCGAGCAACATGGGTGGTGAAGGTTGGACAAGAGGGAGTGACGTCTGATGGTCGTGATGGACTGTGGAGGAAGGCGGTGGCTAAGGTTTTCTGCGACAGCTGTCTATGGTTCTACCGAGGCTTGTTTGTGAACTGCAATGTCTCTAGTCATCCGTGGGCATTTTGAGGACGTGAAGAAGAAGAGAGAGAAATAGAGAACATGAGGGGAAGAGATGGAATCTCGAGCCTAGGCTCTATTACCAAATTGATGCAGAATTTAGATGAAGACAGGGGGAGAGACGGAGAACAAGGGACACACAACCCAACACATAAAGGCCACAGCCTTAAACTCACAATTCCATTAAGCAACTCTTACGATTACAATTCCAAAGCATCTTATTTACAGGCTCAATCCCCTTACTAAAATGGAAACAAGAATGCTAATACTACAAGGAAATAAATCATAAATTACCAATTAACCTAAAACTAAAAGGAAACTAGATATGAAATAATAAAAGACACAATTTGTGTCATTTGTGTTCCGCATCAATTTTGTGCCTCCTACGTCAATCCTTCTTCTTATAGGCTGGTCTAAACCTACAAAAAAATATCCAGAATATTGGGAGTTTCATCTCTGCAGACGGAATCTTAACATGATACTAGTCCCTTAATAGCCTATCTATCAAAAGTCATTAAATAGCAACATAAGGGGCAGAACCCATGTACATGCAAAGCATACAAGGGACTCTAGTGGAGATAGAACACACTGTGAACTTATCATTTCAAACTTATGCTAGGCTTTGATTGGGTTGGATTGAGATAGGAGTCAAGCCTGGGGGACCCACACAGATCTCAATTAATGCATGCTGGGTTTGGACAGTCTCCCAGCTGGACAGGACCTGTCCAAATTGTAGCCCTATGAAGAAATCTATAGAAGAATCAGAAGAAGAGGCCTCCTTGAGAGCCACAAATACAATGAATTAAGCATCCCTTGTTGGAAAAAGTTCAGTTGTATTAGTCCTTACAGATGCCACACTACCATTGAAGACGAGGAAATATCATCCTCAATCATAGTACGGTTTCTCTGTTTCCAATGAAACTGCTATTTGATGGAAAGGAATCACCACCCATACATTTTACCAAAAATACAGACTGACTTAGTCCCACCCAAACTAGGAACTCAAGGAAGGGGAGAGAGAGAGAGAGAGAGAGAGCATCTGTCCACACAGTAGCACGAGTTTGAGTAGTGTCCAGCAGGGATATAAATAACAAACAACCATTATTCAGTAAAACTTAATGAGATTTCACCAGACCATACCTCAGATGGTAACGAAGGTCAAGCTCATGCAAATGCGAGAAGACCTGCAAAAGTCAATACTGTCACATATGCCACAACTGATGTGGAAATGGGAATCACAATATAATTGGTTACGGCTCCTACGACAATTGTAAGTACAAAGAACTTGAAAGATTGCGAGCAACAGACAAGTCAAAAGATAAGGAGAACATATTTTTCAAAAGATTAACAACGAAGAAAAGTCACAAAAACGAAGGTGGAACAATATCTATTATCTTTTGATAAGGAATACAAGAGGCCACATTAGCCACCACAAAGAATACAAAATATCTTATCTTTCTCAAATAATCCAAGGATCTTCTAAGATCCCAAACCCACTCAATGACCAGAGATTAGTCTTGAGCAACACAACTTTTGGCATCCCCAAGTCCCTATCTACTTTAAGGCTCATCAAGCTGACCAAGATACATTCGCTTTCATTGCATCTCTCTTCCTTTAGGGTCAGACATTAACTTGACTTCCTCAATGAGAAACATAAAAAACTGAAAACTCTCTCAAGACCCAACTAAATAATGATTGAAAGGACAAAGGACTGGAAGGATGGCCAGAGACCATTACATAATAGGAGGACATGAATGTTCAACCACAGATTTCTTAGCAAGCAGAAAATGACGATATTAATGGTTTTAAAGACAAATAACTAAATCAGTTTTTCATTTTTCTTCATTCAGAATCCCGTAGGCTTCATGTCATGGCAAAGGGGTAGGTATTACATTATAGGGTGATTGAATAATATTTCTCGAGGGTTTAAGGATCCCAATAGAGTCTCTTGTGTGCCAGCAAGCATGCTTTTGTGTGTCCACAAATGAAACTCATCCAGTAACTTTTTTTTTCTTTTGGCCAGCAAGCATTTACTATGAATTTTTCTAGCTCTCTTGGTATGATTACCAATTGTATGGATTGTGTAAACTAAATTTAACCACTTGTTCAATTGAAACCTTATCTATTTTTAATTTAGTTATACCTTATCAACTTTAGCCACATATAAAAATAAATTACACTGTTACATGACAGTGAGTTGATTCTCAAACTCAGAAAGTGACACCAAAGGAGGGTTGTTTGTTATCAATAGTTTGGTCAATAGATTCCAGGTAAATATCACCACCACCACCTCCCCCAAGCATGAGACAGTATACACTGTTTTGTGATGCTATAGTCCTCAACTATGAAGCATAGACACGTCAAATAAGTCTCCATATCCGTTTCCGACACACATCAGAAACCGACGAGCCTTGGACACTCCCCAATACGTGTTGGACACACCGCGTGGCGTGTCCATTATTTTATTATTTTTTGTCTCATTGGACATTGGGAACACATCATGGACATATGTGTCCTTCCTCTGGACACACCCTTGGTCATATTCAACTTTTGATAATTTATTTTGATGGATAATTTATTTATTATTAAACTAATTTAGAGGTGATGTAGCAATCCAAAAGGAGATTTACTTGGGATAAGAAAAGGCTTAGTTTGCAATTCGTTTAACATCAGAGTGAATTGGTTTAATGTGTCAAACAGTGCGCTGCAATGCCCATTACATTTTTGTTGTAATAAACTCATTGTATTTGTTGTTCCAATGAACACCCAAGCTAATTTGCTATGCCATTTTTTTTATAAACATATTTTATTTACTAGTTTATTATATATTGAACATATTTTATTTAACGTGCCACCGACGTATGTCACATGTCTGTGTCCTAAATTTCAGAAAAATTACGTACATTTCCATGCCCTTATTCGTATATGTGCCTCTTAATCCCTCAAACAGTGCAAATAAATTAAAGCAAAAGGCAGCATCTCATACCTGCCTAGATACCGTTCGGATTGTTCGCAATGCTACCTTAGAGAACACTGCAGTTCGCAACTCTGTAACAAGAAATTCCCTTAAGATTAGGAAATCCAGCAAGAAACTTAATTCTAAATTCAATACTTTATTAGTATATCTTAGTTAAGAGTGTATGCAAAAACAAGTTCTAATCTACCACTAAAAAGGAAATACCATTAAAAGCAGAAGCCCCAGCCCGTGCTATCCCGTATCCCACTAAAACAGCCGCCGGAGTCCAAAAAAGAGCTAAGGCAGTTGAATTAGCAGTTGTAAATGAAGCAACAACACTAGCATTGCCTGTTGCCGTTGTTAACCAATCAACAGCAAGCTTGAACAGGAAAGGCACCTGAACATTCAGAACCTAAAAAGCCAAAGCCCAACAACTTGTTCAGTAATCAATTTTGAATTTCTAAATACCAATTAAAGCAAATGCTGAATAATCTAATGAGTAATGCACTACCAACAATAATAATAAAATTGAAAGATCGGATGATCAGACTCTACACTTACCTTGGCTCCGACCAAGAAACCCAAGGCAGCAATCACCCGCAACCGGAACTCGAGGTTGTCTTTCATCCACAAGTACTTCACAAGAGTACTTAGAATCTTTGTGTCCGCAACTTGCTCCCCTGAATTTCTCTCTTTTGCAACAGTAGCCGTTTGCCCTTGATTTGCCCCCTGTTTCACCACTTCATTCCCTGTCGATGTTGAGTATAGTGCATAACCATTTGGCAATGAACCCTGTTTAAGACTTCCAATTAGAACACCATAAACTTAAGAGGCGCCTTAGGTCATCTCCAATCCTTCTTCTTTTTCAACAACTTTTTGAGAAAAAATTTGGTTAAAACCTCGATTTGATATGAAACGCTCCAATGGTTTTCCATCCAATCTTTTTTAAGAATTCCCAAACTATCCCAGAAGCCTATTTTAACCAATCTTGATGGAAAAAAATTAAATGCTCCAACCCTTACTTTTTAAAAATTTCATCAGCTTTTTTATTTAAAAAACAATCCCAAACTTGTTCCAGAAGCTTATTTCACCAAATTTGATGAAATTCTTGGTTCTCCCTTTGGTATGATACCGTTTGATGAAATGGTTCCTTTTTAGTCCTTGTTTCATTACATTTGTGTTTGGTGAAAGATTTTGTAAAGGATTAAAGAATTTGATGAAAGATTTGGTAAAGGATTGAAGATGTTTGCATAAGGGTTGTTAGAGAGAGAGAGAGAGAGAGAGAGAGAGAGTACAGGCTGTTGGGGAGGTCTTCGAGGGGAATCTGACAAGAATCCCTTGAGATGCTTGATGAAATAAGGACTGGTTCTGGAAGCATCCCACGGGCAATGCCGACGATAGCGCCCACTACCTGAGACGCCAATGCGGAGAGAGAAACCGGTCGTGAAATTCTCCGAACGTGAAGAGAGAAAGTGGACGGCGGTGCCGCCAGAAGAACTGCGGCTGCAATCGATCATCATCGCCTCTCCTCAGCGCATCAAAAGACCGCGC
>BRYE01000013.1:9982500-9985000 GCA_030159115.1 Actinidia arguta var. hypoleuca | reverse complement strand
TGAATCTAGGTGTTGGACACCTCAACTTGAAAAATACAGGATTCAAGGATATAGATCAAAATTTGGACAAGGGTACAAGGATACGAATTATTATAATTTTTATAATATATTTCTCATAACAGATTGAGAAGCTTAATTAGCATTCATAGACATTGTCTTACATAGACCACAACCACCCAAATTCATTCCAATCCAAAGCTCAAAAACAAAAACAAAAGCAAAGATGTCTTACTTAGTCCAAAACCAAAACCAAAAACATCAAAAACAAAGTCTACAAAGATTAATCACTCTGTTACTGATCTAGTAATTGATTCTCCTAGACTCCAACAAACTAGTTATTATTACTTATGCTTGCAACCTCCTAACATTCATCTCTATTAAGCTGATCTTCATTCACCTCAACCTCTTAAAATGTGATCCCCTCCAACTTCGGTTCATCAAGAGAAAGCTGTGTAAGTTCTGCCATCGTTTGTCCATCAATATCAAACTGGTCTCCACCTACAAAACTCATATAAAATAGCCTTTTAAAAAGCTCCATATTATGCATATGCTTTTCTTAAGTCAGTTTCATTAGGAAACAACCTTTTAAAACATTTGCTCCTATTTAGGGAGATTTCGTGATCCTCATTTGGCGCCACCCTTGCAACTCCAATACCTCCACCATTTAGCCAAGCATCACAATATTTTGGGACCAATGAATGAGCCATACAATGGAGAGGGGATTGTTTTTGTTCTACCTACTCTCCAAAATTTGGTGCACAACATCAAAAAAGGTAGATGTACCAAACTCCATGTTTTCTCCTTCAAAAATTCTTTTTTTCACACTCAATCATTGTATCCCACATATCATATATGAGATGCAAAACTGGAGTGTCCGTGTCAGCTATCCTCAACATGTCAACGATCGGTTCGGTGAAACTTAAAAGATAATCTAATTGATCCCAAAATGTGTCATCAACAATGTATTTTTTCACCTCACGAGCTTTAGTTTCAGCTAAAGTGTTTTCATTTTTCCAGTTTGAATCCATCATCATTTTTTCAAGAGATGTCTTAACCTCCCTTAAACGTTTAACCGTGATAAAGATAGATGCAAATCGAGTTTCTACCACACTTAGCAATTTTAGATTTGAGTACCGATTGAATATATAATTTGCCATGCCATGATTGAGAACAAAATTACGAATATCTTGCATTTGTTTAACGAAATCTGAAATCCACTTACATTGGGCATACTGAGGTGACTTTTCTCCTGGCTCACAAATGCTCTTCAAGGCCAAGTTGAGGTTGTGCACGACACATAGAGTCCCAAATACATGTGGGTATTTTGCTTCAATGGTTAACCCAACAACCTTGTAGTTTGAGGCGTTGTCGGTAACAATTTGGACCACATTAGCTTTCCCCAAATCGTTGATCATTTGCATGAATAAGTTTGCAACATACTCTACATCCTTGGTGTTTCCACTTGCATCAATGGCCTTTACAAACATGGATCCTCTAGAAGATGCCGCCATTATGTTAATCAAAGGCCTGCGTTGCCTATCAGACCACCTGTCAAAGACTAAGAGACACCTTTATTCCTCCACGTATCTTTGATTGGTTGCAGTAACCTATTGACATGCTCTTTTTCTTGGGCCAACAAAGTGGTACGCAACCTATTGTATGATGGAGGTACATAACCAGCCAACCTACAATATGCAAGGATCAATGAGTACTCTAGAAAATAGGGATAGCTTACAAAAAAATAAATTACAATATGGAGGAGGGGATAATAACCTGCTATTTGCAAGTGTCAGCAAGTACTTTCAAAAATAGGGGGACTTTGCAAAATTGAATGGCAAACCACTAGCATAAAACATTCGGCAACTTCTTTATCAACAACATCTCTTTGAGCAACGTTGAATGCCGAAGGTAAAACACCTTTAGGGGCCATTCCCTTGCATTTTTTCTGTTGGAGAAAGTCTGAACCTTCTGGTATGGAGACATACTTAGCTTTTTTCCTTGCATTGAGGCCTAGGTCAGCCTTTTTAGCTTCAGTTACTTCATACTCCTTCTTTATAGCTTCCAGTACCTCATCATTTACGGCAGAGCAAACTTTAACATTGTGGCGAGGTAGCCTCATCAGGTGGCCTTTCACTTTTGTGTAAGATCCAATAACTCTCTTATTGCAGTAATTGCACACCTAAGTTCTGTTTCTCCCGCCACCATCAGTCATGGTAACAACTTGCACATGATTCCATAAAGGCTTATCATCAAATATAGCTCCTTGAGTAGTTGACGGACGCAGAGATTGGGATGAAGACATTTTTGGAGGCTGGAGAGTTCTGGACCACCTAATGAATCTGCATATGGGATTTGGATGGAAAAGTAAGAGATTTTAGCTTCAACTTACAGGCCTTTGGAAACAAAAAGCTTTGTTGATTAGGTTTTCACATACCTGTGAAATTCTTCTAAAAACTTAGGGATTTGGTATACAGTAATTGAAGGGGTGGAGTGAACCGAG
>BRYE01000013.1:9970000-9977500 GCA_030159115.1 Actinidia arguta var. hypoleuca | reverse complement strand
TCATATTTAATACGCCATCTTCCGTCTCATATTTTTGATTCTACTAGGTAGTTTTAACTTTTTTTAAAAAAAATACAATTATTACATTAAAATTTAAATTTAGAGATATTAATTCCATTATTACTCTCTCTTTTTTTTTTAAACATATTTCTATTTATTTATTGCGGGTAAGTTTTGAAATTTTACAAACGTTATACTTCATATTTAAAAAATAGACAATCTTTTGGTACATTTCAAAATAAAAAGAAGGACCAATAATATAAGACCATGCACTAGTTAAGAACACAAGTAATTTCTGTAAATACTCTAGAGCATATACTCCATTAATTAACATAGTTATTACAGCCTTTGAGGATAAATGCGAATAATAATAGAATTCTTAAGGGTTAACTTCACACACTCCCTCAATCCCCTCAACAAAAAAATGGATCATTCTTTAAATTATTGAAAATAAAACTCTCTCTAAATCCATTAATAGCAAAACCAAATAAGTCCCTAATATATAGTTATTCCAATAACACCAGCACAACTATAAAAGAGTATCACTTAACCACCTAATTAAAGTAACCGATTAAATTCAAACTCCCTTGTCCAAATTGATTTCTTTTAATTATAATTTGATTCGTTGTGGTCATTTCTTTTAGTTTTAATAAAAACTCATTGCTATTTCCTAGCTCCCTCTCCCTCTTATTTATACCCATATTTCCTTTTATTATCTCCTACCAAACTCTTTCTCTCTTGGACAAGTTGTTGGATCAACCGAAATGAAAAAATCTACATGAATGTTCTCTCCACAAAAACATTTAAAGATTCCGAATAACAACTTAGCATAAAAATCTACAGTAAGTCAATGCTTATACATTTAAAAATCAATAGCAAAAATTCAACAAAAAATACTATATTACTATTACATGATGCCATGTTCCAATGCAAGAGAGGAAAAGAAAAGGACGAAGAAGAGAGAAAAAGAGATGAAAGGAAATAATGATAAGAAAGGTTTTACGTCTTTGGATGTGCGTATAAAGAATTATAGTGTATATTTTGGTAGGAATCGAGCAGGAAAATGACTGAAATGGTATAATTGTCCATTTAAAAAGTACTTTGTGCCATTGGTAATTTCAGAATCTAAATGGAAGGGATGATAGTGACAATGTTTTAAAATGGAAGGATTTAGTCTTTGTGCCCCTGTTGGGCTATAGATTTGCCTTGTCTACATATGGAATGCCACAATTAGAAGTAGCTTCTTATCTTCTTTCTCCACCGTATAACTCACAATTATCTCCCAATTTCTTATGCTGATTTTGGCATGGCCTTGTGACTCTTCATAAGTGGATGAAAAGCTAAGAAAATGGCTGCCGCAACATGCTCCTACCACTGCTGCCTTCTACCACTCTCAAACACCGACGGCACTTACCCCACACCACAACACCGACGATGGTGGTGATGAGAAGGCTGGGACTAGCGGGAGGGCGGCAACATGGGAAGAGAGTGGCGGTAAAGAGTGAAAGAGGAATATGGGACTTCATCGGAGGAGACCTCATGAAGTTTGATTTGGGACAGTGGTTGTCCGACATGGAAAAGCACAGCCCTTGCCATATACCCTCCCCACGAGGGAGGGAGGGTACGAGGATCGGTACCTTAACAGGCTCAGGTACCAGGGGGCTACCATTTCCTGGCCTTTCGGCAGTGGGCTTGGTGACCCCGAGACAACTCTCACCAAGGTCCACCCTGTTTGCCCAGTGAGTACACCACCTCTCTCATTTCCCTTCTAGTTCTGAAACCAGCCATGTATGCATGAATTTTCCTAGTACTAATATGCTGCCGACTTTTATTGCAGTCTCATGTAGGGAAGCAACCTATAGCAAGATGGTATTTTCCACCAGAAGTGGATTATAGACTCTCCTTGCTGTCCCTCAATGCCAAAGGATTAGTGGTTTGGGTCATTGAAGCCAAGGTAATTAAGAGCATAAAACCATTGTGAATTGTTTTCGTTTTTTGTCCACATTTTTGTTTTTTGTTTTTCGGAAACAAAGCATTGGAGAGTTGGTTTCCAAAACTCGAATAATAACATATTGTGTTTCCTGAAAGCAAATTTTTATCCGAAAATAAGTTCCCGAGAACAATTCGCTAAACAAGTTTAATGTGTATTGCAGAAAATGAAGAAATAAAAACATTAACAACAGGGCCTTAATTATTTAGATCAGTGGACCTGTTACTGGCATTGCAAAATAATGCAGTGTACCTGTGTAAATTCATTCAGGTTTTGTTGAACGGAACTGCAGTTTCTGGCTTTGCTTCCCTCCCTCCGGCCCAATATCCGGGTCATTGCAGAATGTGGAAACTGGTAAACCCTGCATTGTCTTCCTTCCGAACAATAAAATGCAATGCAGAATTTGTCCCACTAAATCTTACCAAGTCACTCTTCATTGAACATGTCAACGCTTCACAGTTCATGCTTCGTCTGCCATTTCTGCTTTCCTTAATCATTTCTCCCATTGTGGACGCAGGAGAAAGTTCATGTGGCAGCCACTCAAAGAAATCACAGGATTATCCACGAATGAGGGAGTATGATTTGATGGCTCAATGAGCACAACCATAACCTCTGCAAATTCAAAGTGCTTGGTCGTGCTTTACTCATCATAATATTGGTTTCCGTTCTTGTAGTATAACTGAAAGAATGGCAATCAACATTACATTTCAAAATATATATATTATTACATGACTCTCGGTTGCAACCTTGCACATAGCGCTACCAACGTTAACGATCAAAATCATACATTTCCAGTGATAATGATTATCTCACTTTAAAATTTGAATCGGAAACTCTTTAATGGCTAAACTAATAGTGACACAATTTTGAACTTTGTATGTAGACATGATATATGATTACACCTCTCTTAGTAGCATACATGACAACTTTCAGAGTTAAAACCAGTGCACTCATAATGGGATTTCTTTACTACAACAGCTTCAGCATCTCCAATTAGCACCGGCAAGTAAGAGATCACAGATTTGATTGGCTAAATCAACCTAAGGATGAGTATGTACAGAAGCCGATTTCAAAAGAAATCATCAAGAGAGTGAGAGACGTCTGTTCTGCAGCAATAATCTATTCCCCTAGCTATAATTCAAATGAACCTCGAGGAGAAGAAAGTAAAAAGGGAACCGTACCATAACGGGAACAACTTGTGAGTGGGGAACTACATTTTTCGCTTTCCACGTCTTCCAATGTCTGAATCCACGAGTCTTGATAATGAAGCAGGTGCTGGAGTTGAGAGACCAACAGATTCTGGAATGTCAAGATTGACTCTCATTGATGGACCAGCCATTGCACGCTTGATGTCGTGCTCGTGCAATTGGTGAACTTCAGTTCTTACTTTGTCAATCTGTTCATGTTACAAAATAAGTGAAAATCAACGAAATGAGTGCTTGTAAAGCCTGAAATATGTTAATTACTTTGGCCAGATATCCTGGATGAAGGCTATTCATGGCTAGTGCATGCGCGATTACACTTTTACCCCTTACCAGTTCAATATGATGAATGGACAAGCGTGCATCATTAAGTCTCTTCTGTAGATCCTCCACCTTCTTATTCTGATATTCAAGATTCTCCATTTCATTGCCTTTCTCGCCTAATTCCTGATACAAAGCTGCACAAAATAGAAGTATAAACTCAACTGAGTACAGTAACCAGAAAAAAACATTTTTTCTTTGATGCTAAGGAAATTATAAAGTACAGACCTCCAAGTAGGATAACCAGAACGCAGAAGCATTGTCAAATGAAAACTACTAATGATCATTGAACTGAGGCTTAAAGAGAATAAGGCTGTGTTCCCCTACTGCCAGACAGACCATGTCAACAATGCCATTACAGCTTTTCGGAAAATTCTTGTGAACAATTTTCCATGTATCAATCACCTTAACATGTTCTAATAGTCCAAATAGCAGTGAGAATCATTAGCGCACAACTTCACCACTAGGATACAACTTACACCTTAAAAGCAAAAAAGAAATAGAGGACATGTTTTGGTAGTCAATGACCGAGTAGAGGAGAAAAAGGATTCACATAGCCAATCCCAACTGACTGGGACATAAAGCGTGGTTTGGATAGATTTTTGGTCTCTTTGGTAGTTTCCCACATCAGGTAGATTTATGTCATTTACGAAATGCAAATGGATATTAGCCAACAGTGAGACGATAGGCTAGTAGTATATATACCATCAGAAATCAAATCTTATTCCAGTTTAATAGGTCATCCCATTGAAAGAACATCTTGTCTGTACTTCGGTCATCTGAAGTTCTGAAAAAGAAACAGAAAAAGGCAAGGGAAAAACGTAAACAGGTAAGATATACCTGTCAAATTAGATAGCACCCAAATCTGAGTTGGAATATCGTAGAGCTTCTTTGCCAATGTAAGGGCAGATCTCAAGATTTCCCTGGCTTGTCCAGTGTCAAGAAGAGCAAGTGCCAAATTGCCAAGGATAGTCAAATACTGTGAAACTAGTTGAAGATTCCCCAAATGAGCATGTGCAATCTGCAAGCCAGAGGCCAGTCGAACTCTGCAACCAAGTTGTCAAAAAAGTGAGAGAAAGAAAGAAGAGAGAACACTTAAAGAACAGTATTGCATTTATTGTTCCGTTAAATTCAAACAAATAAATTCACCATTTTAATTTAGTTTATGACATCCACCATGAAGGAAAAATTGCGTGATAGCATGGTCTGCACTTTTTCAGATAAGGTATAAATAACCATGTTGCATCCCAGCTAATGACTTAAAGGGACAACCTTACTCCAAACTTTTAAGCCACCTGATAGAGAAGCTCAAAAGATGTTCTAAGCCAACCAACTAGACCGAGGTCCAATTTTACATCGTCCTCAATTGTGCTTATTATGGCTTTGGTCTCACACAAACCATTCTACCCTCAATGCCTCACAGCACCACCTGCTGCTGGATCTTGACCAAAACATCAGGTCCAGGGGAACACATGAAAGCTCTTTGATAGAACCACACAAGTCCCTAACAAAGGGGATAAGAAAAGTACCATGATAGGAGCTCTACACTGCAGCAATACACACCAGATTCTCAGTCAGCTATTGCAAGAAGCCCACTGACAACATTACCAAATACACAGCCAATATGCCATGCAGCTTTTCTTGAACTAAAATGTTGCCCGAACTCTCAAAGAACATCTGTTGGAGTCTTGGACCACAATCTAGTTTTACCAAGCTAGTGTCACCAAGACAGCTTTTTGCCATGCCATTCGAAACCCATGAACACTTGTAGCAAAGACCATTGCACACTAAGCCACCTCCATAGACAAACATGACCATGTCTTCTCCTAGCGAACAAGTATATAACTTTATGGTCTCTTATGAAACTCTATGAGGAAAATAATAACAGAACAAATGTCGTGGCGAAACACAACAGATTGATGTCATGTGTGGGCAACAGAAGGGCCCAAATTGTCTAATAGTAACTGCCGTGTTCAATAACAAGGTTTATTGAGAGTTCATATGCTCTACCGGGCTTCCTGCAGATTCTGTTGCCTCATTAATAGAAATCCATAAGCAAAAAGGGCACTGGTTTTCTCTCGCACCCCAACAAAGGAATCCATCATTTGGTAAACCGGACCAATCAAATCAAGAGCCTGCATTGAGAAAGTACGGGTTAGGAATTAATTATAATTATAACATTGCTACCAGGCATAAAATCTGATAACAGGAAATAATTTCACCTGCGCAGAAGATTCTGGACCACCAATGCAAATGTAAGAGACAGCTGCATAAACTTGGCACATGGCTTGCACTGATTTGCTTAGAGTCAGCTAAATAAAAATACATATGGTGCAGTCAGTTTAAACTCCATAGTGAAATAAGCTAAAATAACAATTGACTAAGACATTGGCACATTCATTTTTCTCCCTCTTTTTGACACTCAACTCCAACCACTTTTCAATCATGAACGCGGGAAGCATATGCTCTCATCAGATTGAGCAACCTACTATATTGTATCTTACAGTTCTACTTCAAATCACTAAGAAATGAGCAAATGAGCATATTAAGTCAAAACCTAAAGAAGACGGTGAGCTTCTTCACTACAAGCAGGGGAAACTTTTATTTTGAGAAACATAGAACCAGGCTGCTATGTCTATCGGCTTTGAATTGGTTTCATCTAACCTTTTCTTTTTCCTTTGTAGAGATATCTCCTTTTTTAGTTTTTAGGCTGGTGGAAAGGTGGCTGGAATGTGAAGGAATCGATTGAGGGAATCCATTTTCAAATATAAAAGGGAGACAAAACCCAAAAAGGAAAGGAAAGGGAAATAAAGTCTGCTGGTTGGCATAGGAAAAGGCGAAGAAAATGAACATCATTTTATATGCAGTTCCATAGAAATGAATATGTACAAATAAATTCTATTGCCCCATCATTTTATTTTCCCTCCACAAATCCAAGATGTAAACATAGCCTTAGTTACGAAATGACCTGGTTCCTGTTGACACAGTAAGGCAAAAAATGACAGCACTCAGCTGGTATAATTTCTTTTCTGATATAGAATATTTACAAACAATATACCTTCCCTGCCTCAATGAAATGAAAAGTGGCTTCACTATAAGAACCAAGAGTATGAGCATACTGCCCTCTAAGCATCTCAATAATGCTCTCACAAGCCTGTAGAATTGTTGGAAACCGAACGAACCAATTTCTCATCTGCACTAAAGCCTGCAAACATACAGATGCTAGTTACTGTTTTGATTTTATGAGTCATAACTAGATTTGTGAGTGTATCTATTCACATGGAGAACCGACATAAGAAAAGTTCAGACATAAACCCATGAAAGATCACTAACCAGTTACCAAACAAACAATTGGAAGAATGCCAATATTACTATGGATGCATTTTAGCACCCCATACGAAGGAACCCTGTATCTTTTTTTCTTTTTAACTATAATAAAACAGGCATCAAAAGGTATCCCACACGTTAACAAAAGAAAAAGCTGTACCAAACAGCAGTCTTCCTTTACTCAAAAACTCTATGAAATTTTTCTACATCCAACGAGAGAGAACCATCCCTGAAACACGACAATACAGAATAGACAATAATCTATTCTTTACCTTAAAAATGGGGTCCCCAACTCCTTCAAAAGATCTACGTTTCTAGCATCCCAAATCAACCACATGTTATGCAGACAAGCCAATATCAAGGCTGTCCTTTTTTCCCCCCAAACCAACCCTTGCCCTCCAACCAGTAAGTAGGTCAACAGTTTTGAGTGGGAAAATCCATTCCATTCCGAAGAAGTTAACAATAAAAATGCTCAAATTTCTCTAGCTCCTCCACAATGATGGAGGTTATCATCCAATTTTTATATTGTTTACACATGAAATGCCAATTAACCCAAATTTTTTTTAAAAAAATAGGAAGAACAATATTATCAACTGTCAATCACAAGCATCTTTTTCATGCACCGCTCTCCAAACAAAATAACCAAGTTTAGAAGGTGCA
>BRYE01000013.1:9962500-9965000 GCA_030159115.1 Actinidia arguta var. hypoleuca | reverse complement strand
AAGGGACTTGGTGAACACATCATCAAGCTGAGCTCCTGTGGACACAAATGGTGTTAGCAATTATGCCCTTCTCAAGTCACTCTCGGATAAGATGACAATCCACCTCAATATACATAGTCTATCTCACAAAAAATTGGATTGAATGTGATGTGAATGACTGCCTAATTGTCACAGTGCATATTCGTTGGCAAATTGACATCAAAACACAACTCCTCTAACATATGTTTCATCCACATAAGCTCGCACGAGGGATGAGACATGGCTCAGTACTCTTCATTTGCACTTGATCTAGCCATGACTGTCTGCTTCTTTCTCTTCCAACTCACTAGATTACACCCAAGAAATGTACAATATCCAGTGGTGAACCTCATTCCCGATGGAGAACCTGCCCGATCTAAATCAGTGAATGCCTCAACTCATAGGTGACCATGTGCCCGGTACAGTAGACCACATCCAGGATGAGTTTTGAGGTAGCTAATGATCCTCAAAGCTACCTCCCAGTGTGAGGTATGAGGGGTTAACACAAACTAGCTAACAACACTAACTGCAAATTAGATATTCGACCGAGTGATAGTAAGGTAGTTCAACTTCCCTACTAAGCGTCGATAACTGTCCAGATTAGTCATAATCTTCCCTTGGTCAACACACAACTTCACATTAGAATCCATCGGAGTATCCACAGACTTCAAACCCATCAGCCCAGTCTCATCAAGAATGTACAACACATACTTTCGCCGCTACGACAGGCTAATCCCTTCCCTAGAATGTGCCACCTCAATACGTAAAAAATACCGCAGTTTTCCCAAGTCTTGAGTATGAAACTGTGTCTGGAGAAAGATCTTCAACTCCTCTATCCCCGTACTGTCATTCCCGGTGGTAATAATATCATCCACATAAACAATCAATATCACTCTCCCTTTGACAAAGAGATGGCAGAAAACAGAAAGATCAGCTTGACAACGCTTCATCCCAAACTGCACAACAGCATCACACAATTTTCCAAACTAGGCTCTAAGAGACTACTTGAGACCATAAAGAGCCTTCTGGAGACGACATACCCGGCCAGACTCCCCCTGAGCAACAACCCAGGTGGTTGTTCCATGTAAACCTTCTCCAGTAGGTCACCGTGAAGAAATGCATTCTTCACATAAAGCTAAAACAAGGACAAACACATATTAGCAACATGGGAGATAAAGAATCCAAACAGAATCAATCTTGGCAACTGGAGAAAACATCTCGACATAGTCAACTCCATATGTCTGAGTATAACCTTTGGCAACAAGTCGAGCATTGTAGCGCTCAACCGAACCATCAGGATTATACTTCATTGTGAACACCCAACGACAACCAACAACTTGCCGAATAGGAGAGAAACCAACTGCCAAGTATCATTGTCATGTAAAGTTGTCATCTCATCAACCATAGCTTGCCTCCAATGCGGAACAGAGAATGCCTCTGAAACAGACTTGAGAACAATAGAACTAGAAACATGCCTAACAAAGGCACAGAAGGACGGAGATAAACTAGCATAAGACACAAAGTGAGCAATGAGATGAGTAGTACACGTACGTTTACCTTTGCAAAGGCCAATAGGAAGAGAATTCAGATCAGACGGGTTGGAAACACTAGCAAGAAGGACAAAGGAATCCCGAGTCAGCGAAGAAGACTGGGTGGCAGGTGTCGGGGCAGTGGCCAACCACTGTCGACAAACATAAACCTGCAAGGGCTTCTCTGGTCGGGAAGAGATGGTAGGAACAAGGGTAGGAAGATAATAATCAGGGGTTAGGGATGGCTGAGGTGCGGTAAAATATGGAAGAGACTCATTAAAGGTGATCGGTAAGCACAAACTAACGACAAAGAGTAGGAGAATAACACTGATAGCATTTTTGGGTACAGGAATACCCTAAAAAGACACAATAGCATGGGAATCGAGCTTATCCCGACCAGGGTCAAGAGCATGGACATAACATGTACGACCAAAGACCCGATGAGGAAGGGAGAACAAAGGACAATTGGGATACAAGACACGTTGAGGATCAAGGCCACCTAAAATAGTAGACGGTATTCTATTCACAAGGTAACATGCCGTAAGAATAGCATCCCTCTAGAACGGTTTGGGAACCTGCATCAGAAAAGGACAAGACGTGAGTTACCTCTAATAGGTGTCTTAACTTGCGTTCGGCCTCCATTTTGATGTGGAGTACGAGCACAAGAAAATTGATGAATAATACCATGGTAGCTAAAAAATTGCAGAAGTTCACACAAGTAATACTCACGAGCATTGTCAGAACGAAACAAATAGATAAAAGTATCAAACTGAGTTTTTATTTCCATATAAAATGATTTAAAAATTAAATACAACTCAGAACGATCCTTCATGAGATAAAGATAGGTAATCCTAGAAAAATCACCAACTAAAATGACAAAATACTGAAAACCAGAATACGACTTGACATGCATTGGACCCAAAATGTTCGAATGAACTAACTAAAAGGATGAG
>BRYE01000013.1:9945000-9955000 GCA_030159115.1 Actinidia arguta var. hypoleuca | reverse complement strand
CCAATAGAAGTCTTCCGAATTCAAAATAGGTGGTTCAAATTCATTTAGTTATATGACTCCACATATTCAAGTGAATTAAACTATTTATTTTGAATTCAAAAAACTTTTTTTATTCAATTCGGGAACCATAACACTGTTGTTGATGTGGGTAAAATAGCATCATATTTATAATAAGTCGAGCACGCCGTCATGACTCCAATATATTTCTGGTCACCCCTTCTTTTGATTGCCAATCGATCGCTTTGCTCGGCATGAAGGGACGAACTCATCTCCAGATCGCCATGAGGCGAGGTCATTCACAAGGCCAGATCAGAGACAAATTTTAAGAGGACTCTATCTCGACAACAACTCCTCATATCCTAAGTTCTTCATCGCACTTCCGCTTGGTCAAAGTCCATCTCCTCGAGGATTCTGCCTTTACAGAAAAATAATATCCATCACAGCTCCTATGATTGAGGGTTGCTCTTCATATGACATTCTTCTATTATTTCTCATGTATCTCAGGAATATACTTTCCAAATATGGCTACCCAGAAATCTCTCATGATTATCCTCACACAGATCTCTAGCTTCCACCTATATAAAGGTCATTCTCCCATTACGAAAAGATACGTTCAACAGTTAATATTTAATCGCCATATATTTTCATAAAGCTATGCTAATATATTTTGCTTAGCTTATATTCGCATTGGTCTGATCTCCACGCTGGAGGAGTTTTGAGCGCCCCCCACCCCCGATTGATCACTTTTGTTCAAATTCTGCACAGGTCGTCCGAGTTGTTTTCGAGGTCCAGAGCTGAGGTGAAAGTAGCAATTCTGACTGTTAGTTGCTCATCTCAGTTTTCTACCACAACAGTTGTAATGCAAAAGTCAAAAGGACGAAACAGGAAGTTTACAATGTTATTTTAATTTATTTTTTAAAATGAATAAATATTTTAGAACATCAAAAAATAAAAAATAAATAAATAAATTGAGACAATAAGAGTAAGATTTAAGGCTTCCTACACGTAACAAACATAGTTCCAAACAGACTTGTCCATAGGTACCTGAGAGGGTTGTAGCTTAAGAGGTCAAACGAAAGAGATTAATGGGGCCTAGTTGGAATTTATTGCAATTTTCAAATATGACCCGTAACATAACTTTAAATTTTGAGTGTCTTCGATTTTATGTGGATACATAGCATCGGTATTACAAAATGGTCTCCGTTTCGATGTCAGAAGGAGAAGATTTACACCAATGGTGGTCAGTCTAACAACGTTATGCCTGAGTTTTTTGACCAAAGCGAAGTGGATATACAACACCGGTATTATGCTAGTGATAATAATGGCAACATGAAAAACACGCAAAATGATCTCAGTTTCGTTGTCAGTAGAAGAAGATTTTATACCAATGGTGGTCAGATTAACAATGATGTGCCTAAATTTTCTTGCCCTAGGCAAAGTGGATGTACAACTCCGGTATGAAAAGTCAAGTGGATATACAACATCAGTTTTATGCTGGTGATAATAAAGGCAACATGAAATAACGTGCAAAATAGTCTCCGTTTTGATATCAACAGAAGAAGATCTACACAATGGTGGTCAGACTAAAAACTTTGTGCCTGAGTTTATTGACTTAGGCGATCCTTTTACGATGTGTTTGGATTAAAGATTTAATAAAAAAATAAAATAAAATAAAAATAAAAAAATTAAATGATCTAACGGTCTGAACGGTTAAATCATCTAAATTTTTTATTTTCGTTTTCTTTTTCTCACCAAATTTTTGATCCAAACACAACTTGAAAACCCTTCATCATGGTTTCTTCTTCTTCTTCTTCCTTCCCTTTCTCACTCCTCCTAGTTTTTTAGTTTTTAATGCTATATGTTGCTTGATCTTTCTCCAACTATTAATAAGTGCATGTTTGTTAAGGTTTCTCAGTATGCTATTGTGAAACATGCCAAAATTTAATTTATAAGTTGAAAATTAATGAAGAGAAAAATATGAAAGCACGTGATTTGAAGAAGTCAAAATGGTAGAAAATTTTGTCAAGACTTTGTTGGATAAACGTTTTAGTCCAAGATGTACCCTCTAAGAACGTCTCATATATCTAATTGGCCTTTGATGTAATAGGGTGAACTTGTTTGTCAGAGTTTAATAGCTGCTAACGTTTATTTTTTTTATGTCGGGAAAGTTGTGTTAAGCATTTATCACAATTTATGTTTCTGCATTTTAAAAAAAATAACTCATAACAACTAAAAAAATTATTTTTTTTAAATCTCTATTTTTAAGCTTTTCAACTTCTATTTTTAAATAAATAATTTTAACATATGTTAAGCAATACCAAACACCCTCGGTGTGTTGAGCATAAGCCACTCGATGGACTCTTTTCATTATTAATTAAAGGGTTAAATACTTAAATGGTTCCCAAAATAATGGTCATGTGTCACTTTGGTTCCCAATATACATATGTGTTGATGTCGTCCAAAATATAATCAATTCGAGTTTAAATGGTCTCTAACACCGTTTAAATTCATTAACGAAAGTGGTGAGCAATTTTGGTAAAACAACTATGAGAGACCAAAATAACATGAAAGACGTAATTTATGAACCATTAATATATTCACCCCGATATAATAATGTTTCAAATTGGGTGTTTAAATGATTCCAACTCCGTTCTTGTTAGAATTGTAAGTAGGTTAAAGTTGTGATAACAATAAAAAAAAATCACACCCTTTGCCAAAAAAAAGAGTGAGTTTAGCCCATTAAGAGAAAAAATATTTCATTAAAATTATTATATTTTCACTCGTGTGTATATATACATATGTATGTAAGTATACATCATGTGGTTGAACCCGTTTTTCCTCTCTATTCTTTATTGTTTTTTCCTCCTCTGCTAGACTTTATTTTCGAAGGTACTTTGTATTCATACGTGAACTCTTCTTTCCACTTTCCTCTTTATTTCTTTTTTCCTATTGTATTCTTCACTTTCAAAGGAACTTTGTTTTCATATATATATATATATATATATATATATATATATATAAGTGGAAATGAAATATTTTGCAAGAAGATTTTCCCTTCCAATGAGTCTAAGGTCATGTTTTTCTAGAAAATGGAGAGAGAGGGGCCTTTAGGCGGCCTACTACGACTACTATGTGGTCCTTGTTTACAGAGGGGCCGCTACGACTTTGGGTATGTGGTCCGTCAGTAAACAAAGACTTGGAATAAAGTAAAAACTTAGTGCCATTCCAATTCTGCTAAAACCGGAAAGGGCGCACACAAAAAAAATGTCTGTGGCTAGAACTAGAAATGATACATAGTAGATAAAGTAGATTACTCCACCCGGAACATTGATAAAATTATTGAGGTAAAAATTTGAGGAGAGCAATTAATAATCATAATTGTTCTAAAATTGATTTGGGCAGCTGTGTAATAGAGCAAACGTTATCGGCCAGGTGAAGCCGCTCAAGACCTCTCCGACGTGGCGATTAGGTTCTTAGGAGAGAAGATAGAACTCTGATTAAAATATATCTTTAGATAATGACTCAATTGGTCTTACTTGTTTATGGAGATAGAAGAACGACTTTTATGAGTGGATCTCAACCGCATGAGGAGAATGTGGCGTAATTGTAGGACATCAACGTGTGGAGATAACAGTGCAATGGTAGGAGATCGGGGAGTGATTGGCGGAGATCGTGGTGAAACGAAGCCAGATGGAGGTCGCATACATCTCGATCTAGAGGATCTGGCGACATGGGTAAAAATTGCTCTTGGCAAGGTGAGCTGTTGAGTAGTGTACACTGGCGAAGGACAAATGAATGGCGATTACGAATGAATTCGGGAGACATAGTCATCTCGGGATGAGCCCCCTTTCCCTTCTCAGAAAGTTATTTGGGTAGCCTAAATTTATCCCTTATCAAAAATGACTAGTTAAAATAAAATAAAAAACTAATTTTAAATAGGTATTTTAATTAGGCTAATGATTTTTGCACTCTTCTTTTATCTAATTATAATTTTTTTATACTTTTAATATAATGAATTTATCAAAATGTCCTTCTATATACTAAAAATATTTTATTAGAAATGGGTATTTAGCATTATTTTAAAAACCCTTATGGACTGTCTTGTTGGACCATCGATCAGTCAACATGCAAGTTTGATTAGCCTTAAGAGGGTGTGTGGTATAGCTAGGGATAAAATACACATCTATAAGTTCTGAATCTGCTAGGATAGGTACTGCCGCCAAACTATCGTTATGAAGGAAGCTCGGGGAGTCTCCTGCGCCGGAGCTCGATCGGGATGTTACCGAATATTGGCACTATTTGAGCTAGGGCAAGTATCATTGTCAAGTTGTCGTTCTATAGCGAGTTCGGTAGGGTCACCGCGCCGAAGCTTGGCCGAGGGGCAGTGGTTGGTGGCAATCCCGAGGATCAGGGGACAAGAGGTAACTTGCATGGCGAAGTCTCCTTTGATAGCCCTATGGCTAGATCGAGACGTCGACAACTTTATGATAAGCTACCAATCAAGTCCTATGAGCATGGTTGAGTTGGTCGCCTACTCCACATACCTTGGGATATACATTGATTCTCTCAAATGTATACAAATTCAACTCCAAAAAGCGTACACTCCCTCTCTCTATATACATTAATTCTCCAATCATCTAACTTAATCGTCGGATAGTCATTTTCCAAAAATAATTCTGGTGACCGAACTCACTGTTTCTGTATCGCAAACCAACGACTATCTACAGCTACTTTCATTTATCACTAGTTCACTACAGGTGTTTATACTCGATTTCTTTTTCCTCCATTTCTCAAACATCACACGCCACAGAACTTGCTTATTTAGAAATAGAAGTTGAAAATATTCAAAATAGAGTTTCTAATAATCAATTATTTTTTATTATTTATAAAAAAAATTAACTCATATACAGAAGCAAATATAAAAATTATACAAAATACTCTTAACATAATTTTTTTTAAAAAAATTATAACTTACGAGTTCAGTCAAACATGCACTAAACACCCGTTCAAAGTGGAACCGGAACTAGATCGAGTCGACCCACCCTCAACAAAAAGTATTCACTATTGCACAACTATGATGTCACAGTGTGGGTCCCAATTTATTACTTATTCGACAGAAAAATGTTCGAACTTTGAATTTAGAATCATTTTATGGTATTTGGTCGGCCAGAAGCAGATTAATTTCAGTAGATAGAATGACTTTAGATTCCATTTTATGTTATTCGGCAACCACAGGTGGATTATTTTAGGTCATGTTTGGGATAAGTTGTTTTGTTTGTTTTAATTTTTGATTTTTGATTTTTAATAAATATTTTTTATCATTTAATCAAAATTTTATATTTTTTTGATTTTTTTTTATGAGAGAAAGCCGAAAGTATAAAAAATTTCATATAACTTAAGAAAAAATATTTTTTCATCTTTTAGTGAGTTTTTTTAAAATTAGATGAAAATTTCTATACTTTGGGACTCATCTCATCATGATGAATCATAAAAAATATAAATTTTAATTAAAATGTAAAAAAATATCATTAAAGATGGAAAAAGTCGAAAACAAAAGCACCTCAGTTCATTAATTTTTTAGTAAATTATGCTAATAACATCTAAAGTATTAACTTATGTCACTTTAGTCTCCTTAATTTCATTTCTAATATATTTGATTGAATTTCTGCCGACAAACTTGTTCTGAGTGATGGAATTCATATCTATTTTGAAAAGATTTGTTTGGTTTCTTTAAAAATGATTTTTTAATGATTTGATTTCGAGTTTTTTGCTTTTATTAAAAAAAATTAATTATTTGATCAAAATTTTATATTTTTTTAATTTTTCTTGATGAGAGGATCTGAAAATATAAAAAACTTTGTTCAAATTTATTGAATAAATCTACAAAAGGTAAAGAATTAGCTAATTTATCAAGTAATTTTTTTTTCTTTAGTTTAATAAGGAAAATGCTCAAAGCAATGGGCTATATATATTTTATTGTTAAAAGGTCACTAATGCCAAAAAAATACTTCTAGATAGTTTTTTTGGGTAAGAATGTTGTCCGTCTTCAATGAATATTTTATAAAATTAAATAAAAATTATTATATTTTTAAGACTCTTCTCGTCAAGAAAAATTAAAAAATTATTTTTTTTAGATTAAATTATAAAAAATTTCACGAAAATCGAAAAAAGTAAACCAAGAAAAACGTACTCCAAATAAGACTCTAGATCTGTACTAATTTTCTTCACCGGATCCTTGAAACAAGGAGGCACTAGTCACAAGGAGTAGGTTTTTTGATTTTCTTTAAAAAAATAAAAAAGTGTTGATATATAATGATTTTGTAAAAGATATGATCGGTTTTCATTACTGTAACAATATATTTAAAAGATTTTTAGATTTGGTAGATCCTATTAGTCAATAAATATATTTAATATTTATAGACTTGGTAAATCTCGTTAATCTATTAAAATTTCGTTTAATTAGATACAGGGGTAAAATAGTCCAAAAACACCTATATTTTTTTTCAAAAAAGACCTTTTAGTTTGTTTAAAAAATACTCAGGGTTTAATGGCTAATAATTACCGAGGATTGGATGTTGTAGTAATTTATTCATATTGTAATTTAGAAAAAGTTAAAAAAATAATATTTCAATAGAATAAAAAATAATATAAATTATTTTTAGAGAAGGTCGGGAAAAAATGATCCCTTCATAATAAGAAATCCGCTATTTTTGTTAAAATTTAAAGAAAATGTAAGAGATGTTGTTGGAGTTCCTAACCAAGTAAAAGTACAGTTGATACGTGTTTTTTTGGTAGTCTCAATCAATTTCAATGTGTTGAAAAGTCCAACCGAAATTTCTGATTTGATGCCAAATTTGAATTTGAATGGATCCTTGCCAACTCCGAAAGTAGGAATTTGAATTTCATATTATTTATTAAATTATAAAATAATACTTAACGAATATTGAGTTATATTTAATTAATATGATTTTTATATTATTAATCTCAACGACGAAATCTATAATATGAATGTCGCTTAAATAAAACTTTTTGTTGTCGAGTATTTATGAAATGTCACGTGGTAAGGATAATCTTATTAGGTAGATAAATTTCTAAATTATGTAAAAAAAATCAAGTTATAAAGAGTTAGAATTAATATAAATTATCTATTAATCCCGTGTATGAGTTAATTGCTTATTTTTTATTGAAATTAAACTATGTTTTTTTATTTATCTAACATATTTTGTTACTTTCTATGTCAATTCTTATAATTAGTAATATTTTTTTGTACTTAATTAATTGAGCACTGCTACAGTTTTAGAATTTGAACTCAAGAAAAAAAAATTCAACATAAATGGTTTATACTCTGTTAGTTATGTAGGATTTTATACATTCAAGTGAATCTGAACCCTTCATTTTAAATTTTATAATTTTTTTATAATCAAAATTCTAAGACTTAGTGTTTCTATAATTAATTTACTTTTATTGCACCAAATCAAATAGCTCTTTTTATTGTTTTCTTAAAAAAACTGAAGTAAGTCACTTTAATTTTTGTTGATTAGTAAGAATCATTAATATTACTTTGATTTTAAAATGTCATGTATTTAAAATTTTGGAAAGAATATGAGAGGTGCTGTGTTATTAATTTTCAAAGCTTTCACATATCTTTTGTTGTTATTTTAAGTTTCACTGACTTTTCATGAGATTTCTAATAAATAAAATCACTTTTTTTTTATTGACGTCTCTTATTTTTTAAAATTATTATCAAAAATTTTAATGCTTTCCATTTTTTGGTAGCAATAACGAGATAGCCCTAAGATTTAGGGCTTCCATATATTTTTCCAAATACACCATTTACCACATCTATTTATTCGTAAACTACCCCATATATATATATATATCATTAAGTATCTTTTTTAAATATTCCAAATAGTTTACTTTTAAATTTTCCTAATCGAAATGTAGTTAACAAATAAGCTTTTATCAAATTTTAAAAAATTATTATAAAAAATTTGGTCACTTATTTTTTCTTAGAACAATACCACTGTTTATTCATGATTTCTTTTATCAATATGAGGAGAAAGAATGACTATCTATTTTAATTGGTGTATTGGAGAAAAAATATAAAGCCTTAAATTTAAGAGAAATATTATCATTTTTTTCAAAAGTTAATGCAGAATGTTGATAATAGTTTCAAAAGTAATGGAAGTTAGTAACTATAAAGGAGGTGCTTATATCTACAAAAATCTCAATAAATATTATTGAAATTTACCTTTATTATTATTATTGGGCTTTTAAGCCCTAGGAGTACTGAGTAAAATAATAAAATTTCAGTAGTGCTTCAAAGCCAATACTTTTTGAGAAACCTCTTTGAATTTGATGAAGAAATATATTTTGAATTAAAAAATAGATTGTATAATTTACTTGATCATTTAACTTTATACACTCAATAAATTCAAACTATTCATTTTAAATTTGAGAAGATTTTTTTAGTTCCAATTCGGAGACCTCAACACTACTAATACTTTTTATATCAAAATTCTAGTCTGCAGCCAATCAGTGCAGCGACCCGTCATTGTCTTATACTATAAAACAATGCTTCTCTGCAATTCAAGCATTTCAAACTTAATTTTTGGCTCATTTTAATGATTTGAACCATTCGTATTGAAGACCTCCTTGGCAAATTTAATACTGTAAAAAATTACGTTGACTGAATATTAAATTGTGTGTCACATTCATTTGTTAAATTATAAAAATAGTATTAAATATATACTAAATTGTGTCTGATCAATATTATTTTTTATAATCCTCATCTTTGCAATGAATTTTACAATATGTACAATTTAGTCTTCGAAATTAGTCTAAAATACTTGAATTGCACTGATGCAGTCTAAATTTTAAACTGCAAAGAAGTCGGGTCCCACGCTAAATATCTACTTCTGATTTGTTGGTAAAATAGGGCACACATATATGTCACGATGAATTTAAAATACTTCACGGTATAAGATAAGATTTAAAAAGGAAACTTTATAAGTTAACTGACTGCAATAATTAAAGTATATATTAAAAATTAAAAACCAATATAATCCTAAGTAAGAATGTCTTTTATTATTATTATTTTTTAATTCCCGTGTATAGCATACGACTAATTTTATTTTATAATATTTTTACTTATAAAAAATAAAAAATAAAATTTAGGTCCCATTTACATCCCAAAAATATTAATAAGGGCTTAGTGAGAAAAGCTGACTTGCTAATTTCTTGTTATTTTAAAAACACTTTTTATAATTTATATTTAATATAAATGTGATACCACATAGAAGTATATCACTAGTCACCGAAATATTTCAATTTACAGATTTACAAATTAATGATTGTGTTAATAGAAGGCAACAGACGTCTGTGATATCACATGTCAGTATTACCAACCAATGAGAATTTTTAATTTACAAATTAGCTAATATATTATTGAGTTAGTAGAAGACAAGAGGTGTCCACGTACGTCTATATATATTATGCCAACTCTAGTTTTTGAACATTCGAGAAGTCAAAAAGAACAAACCAATTTGGCCTAGTTTTTTTTTAGAATTTTTAATTATTTTGGTTTTGAGTTTTATTTTTTTTAGTGATTTTTTTAAAAAAATTTGAACAAAATTAAATATTTTTTTGGTTTCTCTTGACGAGATCAGTCTGAAAATATAAAAATTCTCATCAAATTTGAGAAAAAATTACTAAAGACAAAAAAATAAAATTAGCTAATTTTTTATCTTTGTTGATTTTTTTTTAAATTTGAGAAAAGATTTCAATTTTCATATTCCTCTGTTCAAGAGAACCGAAAAAATATAAAATTTAAATCATGAGATGAAAAAAATCACTAAAAAAATTTAAAAACAAAACATTAATTTTTTTATTTTTTTTTATTTTCAAAAAAACAACGCTAAAATGGGCCTAAATGTCATATCAAGAGGCAGGAATGTCAATTTGCAGTTCTACTAAAACATGATTGAATTAATAGAACGCA
>BRYE01000013.1:9930000-9937500 GCA_030159115.1 Actinidia arguta var. hypoleuca | reverse complement strand
TATTATTCCATTTTGTAGGTTTGATTAACAATAATACTAAAAGCCAAATATAACTACTCCAAAATCTCAAGTGTTTATTCTTATAGCACATTTTAGATGGTATTAAGACATTTTTCTAGTAAAAGTTATGCTAAGGAAAGATGCTAATTATGAGTATCGAAAAACTAAATTTATAGATGGCTTACCAAACCTCTTTACTGAAAAGAGAAAAAAAAATCAAATAATTGACTATAAAAATTATATTTATGGTCAATTAACATCAGTTATCATAAGAGAATGATTAAATCTTTGCAATGATTTAGAATTACAAAACGAATTAAGAAACAAAACTTAAATAGAAAAAAAAACTATGAAAATTTTGTGATCAATTTGTTGTTGAAGTTCCAATCTCTTACCCTTACATAAAAAAAGAGATAGAATAAATATATTTCTTCTAAAACATATAATCCAAAGGAGTATAAGGGGAATCTTCTAAAGAAAATCATCTCCAAGAAATCACATATTATAAATATGGTTGTCCTGGATATTATTTTAATAAATATAGAATGAAATAAAAAATTAATAATTTTTAAATAAATAAAGATTTAAAGGTTCAATTATCTAAGCTACTTTTCAATACTAGTAGTTCAGTTTGATATTTAAGAATCAGAGTTATCTTTTAATGAAATTAATAAGATTGATTCTTCAAGTGAAGAAGAAAATGAACAAGAATCATGTTCTTGTAAACATATTTGTTCCACATCAACCAATCCTTTTAAAGCTATTGAAAATGTTAATGACTTAAAAATTAATGTTCTAACAAATGATCAAAAAATCATACTAGATTTTATAGATCAAATTTCTGATGAAAACCTAAAGAAAAAATTTATTAATGCTTGTATTAAGTAAGAAAGTAATAATGATTTTATAACTGAGTTTGATGGTATACCACAAGATTAAGGATATTCCTTGAAAGAAATTTTCAAAAGAATAAAAACAATAGGATCTTCTAGACCTACTAATATTAAAGACTTAAAAATGAAAGTAAACGATCTTAAATTGGAAATCAAACATCTTAAAGTGCACCATAATAATATTGATAAAAAATTGATAAATTTTGGCCTTCAAATATTTATAAAAATCTGAAAGAAAATTCTGAAATCCAAGAAGATGAACTCATACCAAACTTACCACTTATAAATCAAATACCATATCAAAAATGGTGTGTAAAAATCCATAGATAATTCATGATGAATATACAATTTCTAATGCTATTGCACTAATTGATAGTGGAGCTGATATGAATTGTATTCAAGAAAAATTAGTTTCAACTCAACATTTTGAGAAAACTACTCAAAACTTTTACTAATGCTAGTGTGAGAAGTATAAAAATAAATTATAAATTGAACAAGATTCAAATACGTACTAAAGGAATATGTATTCCTACTACTTTCTTATTAGTAAGAGACTTGTCACAACAATTAATTTTAAACACTCCGTATTTATTTATGATTATGACTCTTGAAAAGATTAATTCTAGTAGTATAAATACTACCTTTCAAAATCAACAAATTGTATTTAAATTTATTACACAACCTGCAAATAAGCTTATAAATGAGTTTAAAGAAAATATTATTATTAAGGAATAACAAATAAATTTCCTTCAAAAAGGAATTTATAGTCTTTCCATTGAGAGCCAGTTATAGGATGTGCATGTAAGAAATAAGATACAAATTATATTAAGTTAATTTCATAAGATTGCAATGATATTTCAGATATTTTTTGGGATATAAAGAAACATATTGTTTATCTTCCTTATGAATTTGACTTTCACGAAAAACTTATTCCTACTAAAGTTTGTCCTGCACAAATGAAAAAAGATTATTTAGATCTTTGTAAAAAAATATTCAGACATTACTTGATAAGAAGCTTATTAGAAAAAACACATTTGCTAGGAGTTGTACAACCTTTTATGTTAACAAACTAGCAGAACAAGGGAGAGGAATTCCTAGGCTTGTTACTGATTATAAACCTTTAAACTCTGTTTTAAAATGGATTAAATATCATATTCCAAATAAAAAGAATCTTTTGGATAGGCTTAATTCAGCCTCTATATGTTCAAAATTTAATTTAAAATCAAGATATTCACATATTCAAATTAATGAATCTGATAGATATAAAATTATTTTTTTGTCATATTTGAACATTATGAATGAAATATTATATCTTGCTATAAACAATATAACTTCTCTAGTATGACTTATATTTATACTATCAGTATAAGTCATAATAGCCTTAAAATATCCTCTAGACTTCCCTAATAAGGAAAGAGCTTGATATAGAGCCAAATATTTAGATATAATCCCCCAAGTATTGTCTATAATACTTAGATCCTCTTGCTCAATATAGCACACATGCATTTGCAAGTTTTTGAAAATATATTTCGCGTCTCCTTTAGCCACAATATCAGCCAAGTCTGATTTTGAGAAGTAATAACTTCTTTAATTAGATTTATAAATATATCAATATTACTATAGTTTTTACACAAAGGAGAGATTATGAATTTCTTTACTCATAGGAGAAAAGGGCATTTTTGGCATTTTTCCTTGACAGCTCTAATGCTGAGTTTTTCAGGGGAGGTCTTTGTATATTGTCATTAAAAGTAAAGGTAAATATAATTTCAGAAACTATGAGAGGTTTTTGTATTTGTTAGAAACCTCTGGAGAGGTCATTGTAATTTACCCAAGTTCTTTCTATGGGACTTCTGGCCAAATCCCTCAAAACTTTTTCTATACCTGCATGGAAACAATTCATTTATGTTCCCCAAAAGGAATATGGACTTGAAACAAATAATTTCTAGTCAAATAATAATTGCACTATATTTTGATTAGTCAATTCCCCGAAACAATCAATAAACTGGGGGATCCACACCCCTTGTAACCAAATCCATGGAAACAGGTGCAAACTCTGGGATTTTAAACAGCTATCGTACCCTGACAGCTAAAATCCATGCCAGAGGAGGACAGGAGGGGGGAGGGACCTAATATAACGATGACAAAAAGATGTATTGGTTGAAAGCAGTTGGTTTCTCACCTTCAGGCCACGTTCCCCCACCACGGTAGAGTACTTTTCTGGGAAATTCATGATAGTGTCATGAATTGCTGCTCGTCGAGCAGCATCATACTCCTAGAAGAGGGAAAAAGATGTGAATTGAAAACTGAAAAGCAAAAGATTGCATTGCATCCTGAGCAGAAAAGCAATGAAAATTAAGCAATAAACTAGACCGCAAACCTCCTCCGGCGTTGCAGAAAGACGACCATAATGAATGTTGTGAAATATCGTATCATTGAAAAGTACCTGCCAATGCAGCAAGCGTTCGCTCTCACAATGAACCTTACCCGTAAAAAAAATAAAAAAAAATCTCGGAAGTCTAAGAATTATAAATAAAAAAATGGTGGAAACAGAAATTCTGTAAACTCGGGTGTCTTGTGGAACAACACCGATTGGCTTCCGAAGACTCTGTAATGTTACCTTCCGTATATGTTGACCATCTATCCTTATCTATCAAGTAGCAATTGTTAGTTTGCAAGAACGAAGTCAAAGCAAAGCAATTCACCATAGGCCAAGGGAAAACCTTTCTCTCCATGGCCAAGCGAAAAACTGAACATTTTGAGATTGAGATCTTATTTATTCAACAATTCACCATAGGCCCGTAGGCCATAGCAAGCAAACATATCCAAATAATGGGAATTATTCTGACTAATAGCATAGCAGTGCTTACATTTCCAGAATCAGTATCAAAAAACCTGAAGATCAATCTTAGAATAGTTGACTTGCCTGCATACAAATCCAATTTATGTGTCAAAGGAGCCAAACAATAATATATTGGTTGATGCAAGGCTATTTCATGGGGACAAATAAAATTCACTAATACAAGCACACACACAGAGGTTAATACAAGAATGGAGGCCGGATCTAACAAGGACAAATACAACACTGAGATGATCCAAGTTGCCATCTCAGTTACTGATGATCTTTTTATGTCAATTTATTTAAATAGTCATCAAAAGGGATGTTGCCAATATAACAATAGTTCAAATTAACAATAACCTTGGACACACTAACAAAAGAGACCGACATATTCAAAAGAAAAGAGGCCTCTTAGATTCCTACAAGGGAAATGAATCCAAAGATTCTATAAATTGATCAAGGTCTGGAAAACCTTCCCCGAAATCCAACTATAGAAAATGAATGAAAAAACACTTTTAAACCAATGGGATGGCTCCTAACACCCTGAAAAGTTGTATTTCGCTCCCCTCTCCCTCAACAAAAGCCACACGAAACACAAAGGAGCTAGCTACCATGCCATCCGTTTTCATTCCTGTACCCTTCCTCCCTGCTCATCACCCAAGCCACACAATCCACACAATGCTAAAATCAGTCCACACAAGTCACTAGCCACCAGGAAGTGAATAACCATAGAAACTGATTCGTTATCTCAATTTAAAAAGATCACATAACAACCATTACATGCCCCCTAATTGGATTGTCAATCATAAGGATCTTCTCATGGTCATGTTGTGTACCACACAAAAAAAACACGTTTAATGGAGCTCAAAGAGTCCAAATGTGTCTTTTGTGTGCTACTACCTACCTCGATTTTTCTTGGCCTTCTCCAACACCCCCAATGGCATACAGATAGTTGAATAAAGTACTTACCAGTTCCAATTCCCAATTCTACCCATGCCTTCTCTGCCTACCCCAACAGATATTATGTCGTATGCTCTGGGTATAATATATGAGTTCAACCAAGGCAAAATGAAATTTGACAAAGCCAGATCTTTTCTATCACGGGCTTTAGTAATCTTCCTTACTTGGCCCACCATTCAATCCATCCTCTAATGCCAATTTTACTTTAGTAGCACAAGTGAATTCTTAAAACTCAACTCGTCCTATGCCCCCTTAAACAGTACCTGACCCAGTTGGAGGCATCATACATGTGGACATAAAGTGATAGTTGGATCAGTTATCTGCCAGTCTTTCAATTTTTTTAAAAATAACAAATGCACCATCGTTGTCAGCTCTAGGCACCTCAAATGCGCCACGGCTCCAGCTCTAGGCACCTCAAATGCACCATCGTTGTCAGCACTGAAGCTCTGCAATTCTAGGGCTTTTACCAGGGCATTGTCGAAAGGCCACTCTTGGGCTATACTCTATACATACCGGAATATCAAACATCTCTGAGCAAACTTCGTCTGGGATTTTGCCAGAATCCTAAAATGAATTGTATTAACTGTGTTCTTGTCAACTCTGAACACCCCCCCACCCCCCACCCCAAAAGAAGAAGCTTCTCTCATATCACTTTTTTTAAGGACTTAAATCAGTCGATGCCTACACCATTCCAACAGCAGCAGAGATTGAGGTGCAATAATAACCCAATCAAATGAGGGTCCTACATCGGGCTTCAAACAACAACAGATTGGAGAACACCACTCTAGGCATACTCGTCTGTCTCCAAACTTCCACTCCCAACTCAGAAAGCCTTTGTGCTTCCAAGTGTGAGGGAAGGAGATAGACCTTGACTAGTTTGCAGACATCCAAATGCCTGTCAGCCCAACGCTGAACCACAACCTTCTCAAGCAAAGGACCTGATGAACCCACATTCCAATCCAGCCAACCAAACAAAGATGCATAAAAGCCTTAATCTCTCTACGGAATAACAGTTCCACTTCCCCACCCTCATCATCCATATCAGAACAGTAGCGTAAGAAAAATGCGGAATTCTTTTAGAGAACGAATCAGAACAGTTCCATTTCAGTTCTTCATTTAGAGCTTTCTGCCCCTTGCTCTTCCATAATGCAAGCTGAATCATTTAATTAGTGGTCATAGCTCATTGCTCATACCTCTGATCTAGCAGAAGTGAGAATTTCTTCATGAAGACTTGGTGACGAATAATTTATATCTTTTGATGATAAAGAAACAAAACTGATGGATCCACTAAAGCTTCATTTCAGGAAATCTCTACAAGCTAAGAGAATGGCCAATTTTACGTTATGGCTCTCATCTTAGTATCTTACCTACGGGCGCATATGAAGATGTTCATGTGTGAAATCAATATCTGGCATCTTTCCCTGCACTAAAGTACAAATTAGTATTATGTAAATACAAAATCTTTGTCTTTCGTGTTCGCCCTCGTGATTGGAAGGACAGAATTAAGAAGCTTAAAGGTAGAAAGAGGCAACTGTTGATGAGACAAAAGCTCTCCAAAAATTAGTATAAGAACTATAATTCTATAAAGAACAAAAAGTAATGAGTGCAAGAAGACGTTCAATATGTAACATAAAGTAATGGATTTCTTTTGTTTGATTGCCTATAATGCAGGAGAGTTTTTAATATTGATGTGGCTCTCTCAGACAACTAACAATAGGTGGCCTCTTTGAAATGTGGATCCAATCTTCATGGAAACTGAATAGAGAAAGCCACAAATCTTCTCTTGTGGAAATTTGGATAAAATAAGTCTAGATGGCTGTTTAGAGGCAACTACTCAAGGGCATCCAAGAATATGAAGAGAATAAAGAAAAGAAAGACCTAGTTTAAAGGACCCAGTAAACAAACAATGATACAATAAAGGGTAATAATTGTGGCTTCAAAGAATTCATGATGCAACTTTGCAATGAGGAAATCACACTGAAGGCTGGATAATGCACTTAACAGAAAGAAAAGCTCATAAGTACCACATATATTAAACATGAACATGCAGAAAAGTTGAGAGACCCAATACCACATTTGTCCATTTTCAACATGGCCAAAAGACTGTGTGTGTCCAGGGAAATTTTAAAACATAAAGCAAAATTTTATAGACCAAAAGCAGCATATATTGTGATGTCATTTTTATTTATTTATTTATTTGTTTTTCTTATTATTGTAATTATTATTTTGCAATGTGCCCATTTGACAACTATCTCCCATTGTTATAACTTATAAGCACTATACACGTGCAATTTGTGTAATCATGATGTGCTCGAAATCACGTAATGTGTTTTTGCTCACAAAGCAGATGTTTTCAACTTCTGTGAACGCATCCAGGGAAACAAACAAGAACCTGAAGTGAACATTGTCAAATTCAATATTGCCCCCTTTTAACTCTAAAGGCTTTGCATCAGGTTCGTCTCTAATTCCAGGCCTCTCCTCCAGTCAGTAAGGAAGACAAACATAATATATGCATTAAAACTGAACTGTAATTTACAAAACTGGTAATTTGACAAAAAATGGTAATGAAATAGCATAACAAAGACAAAATTGTAAAACAACTGCCAAAACCCAATCCACTTATTTTGCCAACTCCAAATTCATTCCAGAAAAGGTCAACGTGGAATCCCCAAATGACGAGTTTGATAACAGAGATGATGTAAATTTGAAAAGATTGTTGGAGGAACAACATAAGTAGAAAACGAAAGCAAACTCATCCGCAAGGAGAGAAATTACTGTAAAATCTAATAAGGACAAAATAAGGCAACATAC